>JAUPMG010175540.1:0-10504 GCA_031762675.1 Pachysandra terminalis
AAAATGCACATGTTGCATTAAGGTATGTCTCACCTTTAAATTATTTGTGTTTATTTACAATTTAATATTATAATTTAAGCAGTTCATGAACATGACCTCTCTTTATATATTGTAGATGCTTCTTTGAATATTTCCATATGTTATGTTTGTGAAATAAATCCATTAGTTTAGGATTTTTCATTTTCCCTGTTTTTTTATAGTTGGGAACTGGTCGGGTTGACTCTAGGTAGTGGGCAGAAAAGCAAGCTTAAAGAAATGTATAGAACCAAGTTTCAACTAAACTTAGATTCATGTAACATCAACATGTTTGAACGGTTGTAATGCTCTTTTTCTTCATCAAGGTTTCACACAGATGACGATAAGTTCGATTAATCAAATACATTATCCACTAAATGGTTGAGCTATATGCTTTTGTTTGAGATGTGTATTCCTGGAATTTGGTGTTGAAAAATCTGAATGTAAGCATTATACCGCTTGAGTTGTATTAGAAATATCAAATTGTAGCTTTTTTCCCCATTATTATTATTATTATCATATTGGTTGTAATGCATTTGATTTTGCATTCATCATGTTTATTGTGTTCCCTTTCCATTTTCCCTGCATTACTATTCTAAGTTCAGCTTATTGTATTGCTTTTGGTATCAGAATGGGAAATGTTTGAAATTGTATAATTCTTGGAGGATGGTAGGTCAAGACCTTTGTATATTACACAATCCATTCATATGTAGTGTGATAGAACCATTTTATTTTGTATCGATTGATGTAACATGCTATTTTATTGTATTAAGTTGCAAATGGTACTATCCCATTGTCCAGAAAACAGGGGAAACAATAGATGTTTTCAATTAGCTTATATTAATTTTTCTATTGTTTCCTCCAGAAAACAAGGGAAACAATAGATATCATGCCAAAACTAGTTAGGAAGAATGAACATAGTAGAAGGCAAGTTACCTTGGCATCCAATTTACTATAGTTGGACGAGACTCTTTAATCAAGTAAATCAATTTACTAGGCATCCATTTTAATACAGCTAGACACTGCTCTCTTACCGTCCATATGTACATCATGGTTTTGCGGGATTCTCAACACATGGGGCTCAATTCCCTTAAATATTTACATGTTTGTTCCTCGTGCATATCTTATGCATGTGTGAGTCACTCAAGGACCATTCACTACAACTCATTCCTAACCTCGTGCATACCTAATGCATGGAAAGGTCACACAAGGACCATTACACATAACTCATACATATCTCATGCATCACATAACCACAACATACATATCATATCATCATGCAAATTTCCTGTATAATACACATCTAACACTTTCATTGATCAGAGTAGACAACACTAGATTACAACACGCTGCAAACTAAGGCAATTGACCTATTTTGCTGCACAAAATCTCACACACACATAATTCCTACAAAATAACACCACACACACCACATAAACATCCAAATTCTGCTATTCATATAAACTGGATCTTATTGGGGTTAAGCATGAGGCTTGGTCGGACCGAGTGTAGTGACCCGGAACCGACTAGAATAATTAAAGATTAAATCCTAATTAATCTATTAATTATCCAATGGGAATTAATTGAAATACACCTGGTAGGATTGGACAAAATACTAATTAGGGGAAATAAAAGGGGTAATTGCCTAATTAATTTAGAATTAATTAATAGGGATGGACTTTTAGTCTATATGGACTAGATCCTTGTAGTAAACGAATTGGGCCTGAAACCTAATCAAAATCCATTAGGACTTAAACAGGTATTTATAAATTAAAGAAGGGTTAATTAAGGAAATAAATAACTTAATTTAAATCCTACAATTGATTTTTGAATGTTTAAAATTTGAATTAAACTAATTTGAATTAAAACAAATTAAAGAAAATAGAGTTCAAGTCTTAAACAGGTATTTATAAATTAAAGAAGGGTTAATTAAGGAAATAAATAACTTAATTTAAATCCTACGATTGATTTTTGAATGTTTAAAAATTGAATTAAACTAATTTGAATTAAAACAAATTAAAGAAGATAGAGTTCAAGTTAGCTAAGGAGCCTAGAAGCTAGAAAAAACCTAGACAATGAGGAGACCAAGAGGGGAGAAAGAAAAGGAAGAGATAGAAGAAAGGAAGAGGAAAGCTTTCTGTAGGAAGAAGGAGGCTAGAGAGGCCAAGAGAAAAAGAGAGGAAGAGTAAAAGATAGAGGTTTACAATGGTGAGAGGAAGGAATCTAGGAAGAAACAAAAGAAGAAGAAGAAAGAAAAAAGCGAGGATGAAGAAGATGGTGGCTACGATGGTCACGAAGAAAGTGAAGATGATGACGATTGGTTGGAAGAAGGAGACAAGTGGAAAAGAACCTCGATCAAACAACATCTGAAGAGACAAGAGCAAATCGACGAAGGTCGATACTAGGCTGGTTTAGAGAACCGGTAAATGAGGTAGGGATTCCTGCGTTTCGACGGTAACTTCTTTTATGAAGGAGGTTTGACTTGATTGACATCTATATGGCTTGTGTTTGCAATTGATAACGTTTGACTTGAATGACTGAGTGAGGATACTACGTGTACCCATGACTGTGTCTGATGTTTGTGTATGAATGATTTGAATTTATGATGTGGATGGGTGAGCTTCCACCGTAGGTGAAAGTCCCTAAAGGCAAGGCATGGAAGGGTAATTCGACCGTGGGTGAAAGTTCCTAAAGGAAAGGTCTCACAAGGGTGATTCCACCATGGGTGAAAGTCCCTAAAGGAAGAGCTCCATTACAGGTGATCTTTCACCGAGGGTGCAAGTCCCTAAATGGAACGTGAACTAAGGGTATATTCCACCGTGAGTGAAAGTCTCTAAAGGAATAAGACTGGTATTTATATCGTGGGTGCAAATCCCTAAAAGGATGGTTGTATGGTCGTATGATTGAATGAGCATGTGACTGGACTAGGCCTGGTAACACCTTGCATTGCACGTCATTTCATTCCATGCTTGCATCATACTTTGTATTGCATTGCGTTTGGGTTTTAGTGACTGTGATGCATTATGACTTGATTGATTGTGAATGTGATTGTGATTGTGGTTACTTGGCCGTAGCATGGTGGGACCATGTGGATAAGGGTGTGCTTCCACCGTGGGTGCGAGTCCCTAAAGGAATGATACATGAGACTTCCTCTGTGGGTGCAAGTCCCAAAAGAATGATTATATGCATGATATGTGTTTAATGGTCTTAGCAAGGTGGGACCTTGTGGTTGTTTGTTAGTCGTAGCATGGTGGGACCATGTGGTATTTGTTATGCGTTTGTTGGTCGTAGCATGGTGGGACCATGTGATGTTTGCTTATGTGATTGATTAGCTATAGCATGGTGGGACCATGTGTACGCATGTTCATTTGTTTTGGTTTAGAACATGGTGGGACCATGTAGGATCTGCTTGAACATGATAGGATTATGTGGTTAGTCTTAACATAGTGGGACTATGGGAATTGTGAATTATTGATTGGTTACGACTTGGTGGTGTATTGTTTCCATGTGAATAGTGATTTTATATGATGATTGTAATATTCATGCTAGTATGCAAAACATAGTATGATAACATGTTTAATACACATGGTGTGGTAGTATATGATGATTTGAAATGCATAAAATTAATTGTATTGATTTGCATGCATAAAAGATGATATTGTAGTCTCATAGGATTTCTCTACTAGGCTTCAGCTGATCCTTATCTTAACAAGTCCTCTTGTTTGATCTGGACAGCTGGGAAGGTGACATGGCGTTGAGACGCATTTACTTTAGAGTTACTTTGTTATGAGACTATTTACATTACTTCGTTTCAGTTCTTGTTTGTTTGACCCCATGTGGGCAAAATATGTAATCGAGCTTTTATTTACATATTGGTCGGTTGAAGCTCAACATGCATGGTTGGGCTATGGTTTTAATTCTGATAAATTTCCGATGGTATTTATATTTGTTAAGACTCTGATTCAACTAGGTAAGAGTTGATATTGTGGCTATTTATCCGTATCCACGTGGTGGGTCTGAAGGTCAGTTCCTTGGAATCCTCGAGATCCAATATCTCAGATTTGGGGCGTGATAAAGGTGGTATCAGAGCACTTGTTTTAAGTGTCTAGACTTTGGGAAGTCTTAGGTCATAGTAAAAACCTAGGACGGAAACCTAGAAACATGTGAACCTAGGAGCCGCTTTTGTAAATTTTGTGAATTATAATTTGGTATAGTATGTGAATAAGTGATGTGATATGCTTATTTAACTTTGTATATTAAATCATTTGAAGTGCCTTATGTAGACTGTTTGAACTAGGAAATTCTTATGAATTGGTTGATTGTATGATGAACTAAGGAGTCGGTAGGAAGGGTTAGTATATGAACTTAGACATGTGGTAAACTAGATGATAGATGAGTAGAATTATCATGAACATTCGGTTGAGAATTTCTAGAGAATACCAAACGTTAGCGCGTAGTGAGGTTAAGGCAATGAACTCTTCGAATAAAGCACTGGTTCAATGAACCTTAACCAAAAAAAAAAAAGTTTTCATAAGAAATTTTCTGAGAAGGCAACTAATTAACACCAATTATTTTATAATGATAATTTGCTGAATGAAAATATTTGCACTATGAAACAAGCATTTATTTTTAATAAAACGAAATATTTAAGGTCCTAGACATGGAAACTGAGCCGTTAACTTGACCTATTTTTAAATAAAGATGTATATGATGCTATGCAGATATTTTTATATGAAAATGTTAAGAATAATTCAACAAAAATTATAAAAAATTTTAATTTGAGAAATAAATAAAATTGGATTTCGGTAGGAGTCTCGGTAGCTACCGAGTCATGCCGAGAGGCATAAATAGGGGAAAAATAGGACATACTTCATTCCTCTTCAAACCAAAAACCCTAAAACTCTTTCTAGGGCATTTTCAAACATCTCTAGACCTTCATCCAAAATGTTTGGAAGCACTTCCATCTTTTTTCATTTGGTAAGAAATCCATTCCATTTCTTGTGATTCCATACATTTGAATTCTTTTTGACCTAGACCATGGCTAGAACCAAGGTAACTCAAGGCCCTCCTCCCAAGAAGAAGGCCAAGGTTACTAGACCTCCACATCTTGATCCCGGGGATCTCAAGCTCCATTACCCCTGGCACCAGTTGTTTTCGACCCCGAGAGAGAGGATTCACCACCACCTGGCACTATGCCAAACCCTAGGACCCAGGTTCCTTCTGGTGATGCACCAGTACCCAATGAGTATGCAGGCCAGAAGCTACTCATTGAGAAGAGAATAATTAGACAGACAGTAGCAGACTATCGAGTCGCAGAAACGCTACAAGTCGAAGGATGGGAACCCATCCTAGATTGGGGTGGAGTAGCACATCCATCCGTAGTCACGGATATGTATTCCAAGATCACCTACATGGATTTCGATACGATGAACATCACCTTCGACCTGTATGGTAGCAAGAGATTCCTCAACTTGTCTTTGGTTTCGAGGATGATGAATGTACCAATGAGCAATGTGCATTTCACAGTTCCCGACCCTACAGAGGAAGAAAAGATAGAGATGACCCGACTTATCTGCGGCGGAAGAGTGATGTGGAATGATGACAACTCCCTGAGTGCGTCCAAGCTTTTGCCCACTTACGGAATTCTGCACAAGTTGTTTGTCTCGAACGTTTACCCTTGTTCGGGGAACGTTACGGAGCTTACACCTTACATGGCCTCAGTTTTGCACTAGATAGTCCTACGCACACGACTCTGCCTTACACACTGGTCATCACATATATCATCAAATTTGTGAGGACCCGGAGGAGAGGGGGAGCTTTGCCATTCGCACACCTGATGAGCATAGTAGCTAAGCATTGGGGTATGCCGATACCATCCCCATAGGATTGAGAGACCAACCCACCATTTGGAGTGATGAACCTCCAAAGGATGAGCCTTCCAGTTCAGGCCAGAGTAAGTCTACCTAGAGCACCAATAGCAGCCCGAGTGGAGTCACAGAGCATCCCCTCAGAGTATCATCCTGGGAGTCTTCATCTTTTGCATCGCCTCCAGCTACATTAGAGACCAGGATTACGACACTAGAGGAGGAGGTTAGACAGAGCCGACAAGAGACATCTAGGCTCCGAGAGACTGTGAAAAGGCACTTAGCTTCTTCCAAAATATACTGTGGCTACAAAGCCAATGATGCAGTCTCAATCTCACCACCATCAGCTTCCAAAGTCCTTAGGATACGTTCCTTATAGAATTTTCTTTTCATGTACTGGTTATCAGTTATGCTTTCTTCCAGTTTTTGTTTTGCTGCTTTTCGGCATGACCATCTGTGAATGGTTGGTAGTAGAAGAAGGATAGGACTTGTAAAATTTTTTCCTTTAAGTAATGAAATATTATGTTTAGTTTCATAATTGAATTCCTTATGTTCAGATAACAATTATAATATTCGAATCATATTTCGTTAATAATTTCGAGGACGAAATGTCCTAAAGGGGAGGAGAATGTAGTGACCCGGAACCGACTAGAATAATTAAAGATTAAATCCTAATTAATCTATTAATCATCCAATGGGAATTAATTGAAATACACTTGGTAGGATTGGACTAAATACTAATCAGGGAAAATAAAAGGTGTAATTGACTAAATAATTGAGAATTAATTAATAGGGTTGGACTTTTAATCTATATGGACTAGATCCTTGTAGTAAACGAATTGGGCCCGAAACCCAATTAAAAATCCATTAGGACTTAAACAAGTATTTATAAATTAAAAAAGGGTTAATTAAGGAAATAAAAAACTTAATTTAAATCCTACGATTGATTCTTGAATGTTTGAAATGAATTAAACTAATTTGAATTCAAACAAATTAAAGAAGATAGAGTTCAAGTTAGCTAAGGAACCTAGACGCTAGGAGAGGAGAGAGAATGTGTCTTTAGCCTTGGACGTCCAAAACAACAAGGAGGAAGAAGAAGTTTAGGTTTTAGGAGTTGCAAAAAACCTAGACAATGAGGAGAACTAGAGGGAAGAAAGAAAAGGAAGAGATAGAAGAAAGGAAGATGAAAGCTTTCTGTAGGAAGAAGGAGGCTAGAGAGGCCAAGTGAAAAAGAGAGGAAGAGGAAAAGAAAGAGGTTTATATTGGTGAGAGGAAGGAATCTATGAAGAAACAAAAGAAGAAGAAGAAAGCGAAGATGAAGAAGATGCTGGCTACGATGGTTATGATGAAAGTGAAGATGATGACGATTGGTTGGAAGAAGGAGACAAGAGGAAAAGGACCTCGATCAAGCAACATCTGAAGAGGCAAGAGCAAATCGACGAAGGTCGATACTAGTTTGGTTTAGAGAACCGGTAAACGAGGTAGGGATTCCTGCATTTTGACAGTAACTTCTTTTATGAATGATTTCAATTCTATAGATATAAGAAGGGTTGTATGATCATGTATGTTCAGCATATTAGATCTAAGATCTAGAGAAAATAGTAAGAATAATGCTATGATGTTTGATTCACATGATCTACTTGTGTTGTTGTGTTTACTATGTTATTATGTGTTTTTATGAACCATGTTCATGTTCTTAGATTTGTGATTGATTATTGTTAACTACTTGTTTAGATCTATTGAAATAACTTAGGTTTTATGTGGTTGTTGGTAGGATCATATGAGTAGGTTTTAGAGACTTATTATCTTAGAAATCACTAGGTTTGAGTAGAGGCACAAAGCCGTTGTTGAAAACCCAAAAATTGGCTTGATTTTCCACGTTCGGTAGCAGTCTCAGCAGTTACCGGGATCAGGAACAACAGTGTACTCTTTGGACTTGCTACCGAGCTTCGGTAGCTGTGCTACTGAGCTTCTCGGTGGGAGTCTCGGCAGCTACCGAGGCCCATTTGACCTCAAATTTTATGGGGAGGTTCCTCATTGAGTTGTGCACATGCCTGGATAGTTGGTTTGTGTGCAAAAGGTCTAGAATTGGTCGAATCATGAAAAGTATATGAGAAGGTCTAAAATCTAGGATTTTCGGACTGATTCGAATGGAATATGAGGTGATATCGACTAAAAGGTTTTTGATATGTTCTTAGGACCTAAAGATAGGCTTAATATGAGTAGAGATGGTTGCATAGGGATTAGTTGGTCAATTGGTGCATTTGGCATCCAATGTTGACTTAGGTTTGACTTGATTGACATTTGTATGGCTTGTGTTTGAAATTGATAATGTTTGACTTGAATGAGTAAGTGAGGGTATTGCGTGTATCCATGACTGTGTCTGATGTTTGTATATGAATGATTTGAATTTATGATGTGGATGAGTGAGCTTTCACCGTCGGTGAAAGTCCCTAAAGGAAATGTCTCATAAGGGTGATTCCACCATGGGTGAAAGTCTTTAAAGGAAGTGCTCGATTACAAGTGATCTTTCATCGTGGGTGCAAGTCCCTAAATGGAACGTGAACTAAGGGTGTATTCCACCGTGAGTGAAAGTCTCTAAAGGAGTAAGACTGGTGTTTATACCGTGGGTGCAAGTCCCTAAAAGGATGGTTGTATGGTCGTATGATTGAATGAGCATGTAATTAGGCTAGGTCTGGTGACACCTTGGATTGCATTGCATTGCACTTCATTTCATTCCATGCTTGCATCATACTTTGTATTGCATTGCATTTGGGTTTGAGTGACTGTGATGCATTATGACTTGATTGATTGTGGTTACTTGGCCGTAGCATGGTGGGACCATGTGGATAAGGGTGTGCTTCCACCATGGATGCGAGCCTCTAAAGGAATGATATAGGAGACTTCCTCTGTGGGTGCAAGTCTTTAAAGAATGACTATATGCATGTGTTTAATGGTCATAGAAAGGTGGGACCTTGTTATTGTTTTTTGTCGTAGCATGGTGGGACCATGTGGTAGTTGTTGTGTTTGTTGGTCGTAGTAAGGTGAGACCTTGTGGTTGTTTGTTGGTCGTAGGATGATGGGACCATGTGATATTTGCTATGTGTTTATTGGTCGTAGCAAGGTGGGACCTTGTGGTTGTTTGTTAGTCGTAGCATGGTGGGACCATGTGGTATTTGTTATGTGTTTGTTGGTTGTAGCATGGTGGGACCATGTGATGTTTGCTTATGTGATTGATTAGCTGTAGCATGGTGGGACCGTGTAATATTTTGTCATGGAACATAGTCAGACTATGTGACTACTGTGACTTTGTTGTTGTGTCATATGGTGGGACCATGTGTATGCATGTTCATTTGTTTTGGTTTAGAACATGGTGGGACCATGTAGGATCTGTTTGAACATGATGAGATTATGTGGTTAGCCTTAACATAGTGGGACTATGAGAATTGTGAATTATTGACTGGTTATGACTTGGTGGTGTATTGTTTCCATGTGAATAATGATTTCATTTGATGATTGTAATATTCATGTATGCGAAACATAGTATGATAACATGTTTAATACACATATGATTGTGGTAGTATATAATGATTTGAAATGCATGAAATGAACTGTATTGATTTGCATGCATAAAAGATGATATTGTAGTCTCGCAGGATTTCTCTTCTAGGCTTCGGCTGATCTTTATCTCTACAGGTCCTCTTGTCTGATCTGGAAAGCTGGGAAGGTGAGATGGCCTTGAGACGCATTTACTTTAGAGATACTTTGTTATGAGACTATTTACATTACTTCATTTCAGTTTTTGTTGGTTTGATCCCATGTGGACAAAATATGTAATCGAGATTTTATTTACACTATTTGTGGGTTGACACTCAACATACATGGTTGGGCTATAGTTTTAATTCTGATAGACTTCCGTTGGTATTTATATTTGTCAAGACTCTGATTCAACCAGGTAACGGTTGATATTGTGGTTGTTTATCCGTATCCACGTAGTGGATCTGAAGGTTAGTTCATTGGAATCCTCGAGATCCCATATCTCGGATTTGGGGCGTGACACCGAGGGTTTCGGTAGGTATGCTCGATTCCTTCCCGAGCTCAATTGGAAGGCCAGAGAAATTTGGGTGCTCGACTGGTATGCTCGGTCGGACCGAGGTTCCTGCCGAGGGTTGTATCTAGCTTAGAAATTCATGGGATTTCGTGCCAAGCTTTCAACACCTCAAGAACACACTTTGTAGGTTCAACATCATCATTCATATCATCAAATCTCTATCTCTATCATATAGCATCTCGAATCTTTCATTTATCTTAGATTCACACATTAGGTCTAGATTAAATCTCAAGATCAACTCATATATTCATATCATCATCATGCTAGATTTCAAAGCATATCATTTGGTCTAAGCAAGGTTCATAACATATCTCATGAAATCAAAGGATCTCGATTCACACAACTAATAGCCTTATCATAATCCTATGAAAATAGTTACCGTAGAAACCATGAAAATCACCCACACAAATATATCTATATATATATATATATATATAGACATAAGTACACACACGCATACATACACACATGCACTTATATATACAAACTCTCATTCATTGACAGATATATGTTC
>JAUPMG010175561.1:0-10504 GCA_031762675.1 Pachysandra terminalis
AATTCCCAAATGCAACCTCCACTGTAATTTCCATCACCACTTCTTTCTTCGTTGAACAGCAGCGCCTAGCCTTTGACACCATCTTCACATCGTTACAAACGTTTTGAGAGGGAGAGGAGACCTGAAAACCATCTTTCTCGTCTTCTACTCCACGAACGCCATTCCTTAAACCTGTTTGGCCGTAGTGAATGGACTCCATCATTGATCTAATAGTAGACAACTCATGCTGTATACTCTTCATTTGTTGATGGAGCTTCTCGACTGGCCCAACCCACCCCTGACAATGGTCCACGAACCCTGGTTCACCAATGTTAACTGTGCCCTCCAAAGCAATCTGGACTGAGTCAGAACATCTCTTTAAATTTTTAAGAGCCCTTGAGAATGAACCCCCACAAGCCCCCAGCCCGTCATCAATTGAATCCGCCCTGTCCGGCCAAACAATCTGATCCGAGTAGTTGCACCCCATCGAGCCCTCGGTGGCCATTGGGGACATGCCCACATTTGCACCTAGCCCGCCAACATCATAAACCGCTTCGTCCGGCCCACAAACCTTTTCTGCTTCATTCCCCATCACGGCCTGCCGTTTCAGCCCATTAAATATGCCTGTCATTCCTCTCCCCAAAAACCAATTTCTCTCCCGCTGACGTGTCCAGTTGAGTTGACTTCAGCTCCCTCCGCCCACCATCTGTCTGCTCCAGACTCTTCCTTTCTCCAAGACAAAATCTAACTTTAGACGAAAACTCAGTGGATTTGTTTTGCACCTCGGTAAGACTCACCTCGGGGTTTGAGGATTTTTTTTGAAATCTAAGACCTGACTCTCCTATCTCGCCCGACCCCGACCGTCCCACCCATGTCTTCCTTACCCGAGCTTGAATCTGATGCTTGCGCAAGTTCTGTGAAACCACCCTTCATCAATCTTATCTTTTGATGTAAGTCCATAGAGATAATATCAATGTATGCCTCACAGATTCTTCCTTCATCACGGATCTAAATCGACCGT
This sequence comes from Pachysandra terminalis, assembly GCA_031762675.1. Taxonomy (NCBI): domain Eukaryota; kingdom Viridiplantae; phylum Streptophyta; class Magnoliopsida; order Buxales; family Buxaceae; genus Pachysandra; species Pachysandra terminalis. The sequence continues at coordinate 1,001 of JAUPMG010175561.1, forward strand.
GGAATCCAGCATCCATTACATTCCTTCACCTTCAGCCATAGTGCACCTGGTAATCCTCCAAAATCGAAAGGAACTCCCACCCCACGCAAACAACCACAAATTTCCCCAATTTCTTTCAACATGCTAGGAGACCAACAAAACGATGACAGGCCAAACACCGCTATCCACAGACGTTCTTCGCATGAAGGGCCAGCAATGCCGGCAAAACCAGGAACCCATTTCTGTAGGTGCAAAGATTCTAACCTTGGTAGAGTTGACGTGGCCCAATATGGGCGTGGGCACCGTTCGGCGTTCACACACATGAGTTATTGGAGGGAGCAGGTAATTGCTTTATAAATATGATGTGGCATATGTGGGTGTATCTTATAAGCGTATGTATTCGCTTTAGGATCACGCCACGTGTCTAAAGAATTTATTTAGACCGCCGGATCATCATGATTATCAGTATTATATAATGAGAATGGATAGTTTGATAGACCATTATTTTGATGTGGGCATGTTCCTCCAAAAAATGCACTGGACCACCTTGAACAGGGTCCACATGCTGATATTCCTTGCAAACGAAGAAGCCTCTAACATCACACGAGAAACATGGGCAAAATACTAGAATCTTTAAAGAGGATCTAACTTCTAAGAAATCCTTGCCTCTACCCTACCCCTTTGTTCGCACATGGAGACACATGTGCGTAGATTGGTCTTTTGTATCTTTGTGGTTGCTCGAGACACACGATATGATTAAAGGGCCGTGGGGAATGCCAATTGTAGTTTTGATGGTCATGCACGCTTGATTTTTACTTGTTGCGAGTGTAAAACTCGTTAAAATTGCTGATTTTAATTCTTAGTCCAATTTTAATTCTTAGTCCACCATAACAAGTGCATAGCATGTGTTTCATAAGTCTCAGCTGTTTGGAACGTTTCAGGCAATACATGACCTTTTTATATAAAAATTGACGTACTGAAGTAAAGCTATTTCCTTTGCACCACAATGGCAAAGCTAGATTTGCGTCAGGAGTACTTTACTGTTTTCTGTACTAAAATAAAAATTGTCTTAACTCGGACAGGATCAGCCGAGAAGGAAGAGCAGGCAAGTTATGGTAGATCCGTGTTCCCCAGAAAGCACTCCCAATCCCAGATGTTCCTGTGTTCCCCATGGAAGATCCGTCAAAATTGAGCTTAATCACCCCTCTCTAGGGGGATTCTACCTCATCCGAACGTCAGTTGAGGCTGTACGAAGAAATACTGCTGACCTCAAATCTTTAATCACCTCCGACATTGAAATCCCTCTAAACTCATGTCTAGTACTCACCCATGACGTTGCCGATATAGAAGTTGTCTCTATGATCGCTTTAGTACTAGTTGATGTGCCTTCAAATTTTTTTTAATTTTTTTCCGTCTATATTGGACCAAAGAATGGATAAGAAAAGAGCTTTAATTAGCAATTTCCTGTACTTACCTATACCAGGGAACCTCCACTGCTCCAAAAAAGGACTGGATAGCCTGTGGCAACACAAGTGGGACTTCCACGACAAGTTAGAAGCTAGCCCAAATCTCTCTGATAGTACTACAACGAAGGAAAAAGATGATAAATTGACTCCTCACTCTTGCACATAAAATACATTTGGGGGGAGACGAAGTGGTATTTTCTCCTATTTTATAGGATGTCCTCGGTATTAAACCTTTTAAGTACTTCTAACCAAACAAAGGCCCTAACTTTAAGAGAGACCACTGTCACCACCCAAACCAGAAAATCCCAATTTCTGAGATTTCTGATTTATTCGCAACCTTCACCCCATATTTCTACGGGAGTGGATAACATTGGTCAAAACTTAAGCAGAAGCAAATAACATGTTCTAGTATGATACAAGTAACTAAAGATAAAAATCTAATCTATTACAAGTAAATTATGAAATTCTATCTCTATTACAATAATCAAAAATCCTAACTCAAGTACATCAGATTCTAAGGGTTGCAACTGGATCACTATGCCCAATCCCAAATTCTCTCTCTTTATGTAACCAAGCTCCAAGACCTGAAAAATATTAATTCAACACACATAAGCTGGAATCCAGAATGAGTAATCCTTCAATGCAAGGTATTTACTCATACCCCAACATTATGAAGAAAAGTGCAAGGTAGTGTGTGTCCATGTGTCAAAAATAACGGTTGTGCACAAGGTTATAATCATAATGAAAATGCATGTGGTAAATTATTTATTAGGCATGCGGCATATCTCAATACAGAAATCACCAAGGTGATCTAGCACTCAATCTAATATGAAATGCAATGCAACTCTGTCAGAATGTCAATGTGGTATGTTTCCTCTTGATCAAGTCTCTATCCGGGGTGTCCTAGCAACCTGAATTCGCCCGAGGATGTTCCAGTAACCTGAAATCATCCCCGTCGCAACAGTTCTAAGGAATATGACTATTCTATGTGTACAACATAATTTTAAGGGCTTTCAACCTAGGAGTCACAATCGCCCCACCTTACTTTTTGATCAGTGGTACAGTGTACCGAGACTTGCACCCACGTGCGGCTCCCTCAGGAAAACATGACACTTGACATAATATAATACTGAGGTCTTTCTCTCTATGATATCACATCCAATGTACAAAACATTTAGGCAATAAAAGAGTCTATTGGGGCAGCTAATCCCTTAACTCGTCCTTGCCAGTCTCCTCACTAGACGTGGGTTTCACATCACTCTCATTTCAATCACGAGACACAACCGTGTGGTCTGGGATAACAGGGTATTTCTCTTGACCAAGCTATGTTCTCGAGTCAATGCTGTGCAAGTGGAAAGGTGCACATTAGCTAATCACTCAACATCGGTGTACAGTGTGCATGGTCAATCATTCAAACAATTCACTCAAACATTATTCAAAACATATAATTAGCATTATATGGGCACAATCCTATGATCATCCACTACAAGGCACCATGGTGCACGACAATACACATTAAACATGGTTAATTATCTAAACATAAAATCATGGTATAGTCTGGGTAATCAAGGCATCTGTGCATCCATATAAGGAATTCATTAAAATTAACTAGTCACAAACATGAATGCCATAGAATCTTTAAATCATCAATGCATAAGACAAAATATCACATAACAATATATGTGTCAAAGTTCATACCTAAGCATGCGCATCTCAATAGAAACGAGTTAGGGTGGTTTCGGGTTTGCTTACATAGGTTTCCTGAGAATCCTTCACTAAAGAATAAATCCAAGGTGAAATGTACTTTAAGTTCATTATGTTGTAATTTTGTTGGACAAGTCCATTATTGTCAAAAGTGTGTTAAAATGTTTAGGTTAGGGGTATTACAGATGTCCAGGGTCAACAAATCAACCCATGGACCAGTAAAGGTCTCGGCGAGCTGCTCGGCGCACCTTCGGCAAAGTGCTCGGCGAACCGAGGAAGGGTCAGCGGGGTTCTCGGTGAGGTCTTTGGCAAACCGAGATGGGTTCGGCGGGGTGCTTCAGTGCCCCGAAATTGTCTCGACGATTCCACCGGTAACTAATCTAAAATGTCTGTTTTTCGGTGCACTGTTCGGCGAGCTGAGGTGGTCGCCGAATAGCTTTCAAGGTTGCATCTCCTTCACTAAAATGACCATAACTTGTACAATTCTCGTCGGAATTACCCTAAATTTTTTTTGGTGTGTTCCTAAGAGACAGGGGCATCCACCTAAAATATAAAATAAATAACATAAAATGGTATGTTATGACAAATAACCAAATATTCAGGCCTGTGCTGTTTTCCAGATTCTGTTTTTCTATTCTTGTGACCTACAGTCACTAAATTAATCATAACTTGGTGAATATGTATCAGATCCACCTGAACCTTATCTTGTTGGATTCCTAACAAATAGAGGAATGCGCACGTAAACTTTCAGATCATTCGGAGTTCGGAGTACGTCTTGGGGAACCGAAACGTCCTCGGCAACAAATCCAGAATTTCAGGAACCTTGTCTGTACTTCGGCGGACTCACTCGGCTAGACGCGGGAGGTCGCCGAAGAGCAATACGGGTCCATTCTGGGTGAAATTTCACCCAGAAGTTGGTATTGGTCTGAGGGTGCTTCGTTAAAAATTTCAGGTCAAGGGGGGTTCTCTATAGGATTAGATCTAAAATCTTCTAAGTGTTCCTAAACTTAAAATCTAGTATTTCCAGATCAGATCCAATCATAAGGATGGGTCACAAAGGTTTTAAAGACTCCTAATTCATTCAAAACAACCATTAAATTAATGGGAAGGGGAAAATAAAATCATACAATCCTTTCCCATAATCATAATGCAGAAGTAGAAGTAAATGCACGAACAATGAAGGGAAAACTCAACTTGGGGGGTGAATAACGCTTGATCCTTGCATCTGTGGCGGCTATTGTTCCTGGAATCCTTCATCATCTCCTTCTCGAAGAGCTTTCTCAGGTAAGGGATCGATCAAATGAGGGTTTTATGTTAGATTTTTCTATTTATAAGGATAAAGGCGGAGTTGTAATATTAAACTGCTGTAGGGGCAAATATGGGTTTCTTGCTTTATAATTTTAAATCAATTTCCTAATTATGTTCTAATTGCACAATTAGGTTTCGGTTTTGCAAATGAATATTATAAGTTATCTAAACCAATTATTATCTTGCTAGATGATTTTATTTTCTATTTATCTGTTAAGACCAATTATCAAACCCGTCACTATTCCTTAAGTCTATCTGGTTTTCTGATTAGTTTTGAATGGCTTAAATGTTTCTGACATGACTAATATAATTAGGAAATTTATGAATATTAATCCTAGTTTGTTAATGAAATTAAATTACTAATTACCGATTTACCATTTTACCCAGAAGGTTTTAAATCATGCAAATTAAGTTTTGGGAAAATTATTCAGGTTGTTACAACCACCAACCTCCAAAGATTTCTAAAAGGCACAAGGGGGAAGGGAAATGGTGATCCTCCCTCAAGAAATGGAAGAAAGAGCGGGAAGAAAAGATTCCTTTTTGACCAGGGATCCAAGACTTGCGACCCACTACAGAAGACTCTATGCATATATGTTCTTCAGGGAATCAAGGAGGGAGGATAACTCAACAACATCTGCTGGCCAAAGGTCTCGTCTAAAATGAAGTTCCAAACTAGCCTTGAAGGTGCCAAAGATTTGGCATGATAGAAAATTTTGCTAATTGACATGGGATTTAGCTATTGTTGTTGAATGTTGAAGTGCAAGGGTCAAATGTTCAATCTGGAAGGGTCTGATTTTTCACTAGTGGTCATGCTTTTAGAAAGTAGATTATAGTCTTGAGCCAAAGTTCAATACAGTCTAATTGCCTAGTTAGAAAGTTAAAAGTTCATCATGTTTTGAATAAATTTAAGGGATTTTCTTCATGGAATAGGGTGTATTTGCCAATTCTTATACTATCTCATCTGCTTTATGAATGATACTATGTTGTACAACAAGTTCATTAAATGCCATTATTGCTTGTACTTTGATTCTCTTTTGTATGTAATTGACTACTTGTTTTATTTGGATTGTAAATGATGTTCTAAACTCTACATGTAGTTTAGTGGTGGGTATGTGAAATATCTTTATACACTTAGGTTGAACTTTTGATGCAGTACAGCAATTTTTTGTTTTTTGGCCTCCTATTGGCCTATACAATTTTGTATACTTGGAGAATTTTATGCGAACCATTTTTGTCCATTGTGTCTTTTCCCTACATACCTTTTTATTTACCAATGGATTCTAATTCTTTTGATCTTACAGTCGTGAGTTTACTCACCGTGTTAAGTCAGTATCCATGTCTAAGTTCACTTCTCAAGAAGTTGAAGCGCTTCAACGAGGTGGAAACCAGGTAAAACTGTTGCTAAACTGGCATTGTTATTGGTGTCAGTGTGCGTATATCAATATATGTGCGTGTGCGTGTGTGCTTGCGTGAGCGTGCACGCTCATATGTGTTTTATTCTTTATTCTTGTTTTTTTTTCATGCACATGATTACAAGACATCTTCTTTTCAGCGTGCAAGGGAAATATTTTTGAAGGATTGGGACCCACAAAGGCAGAGATTTCCTGATAGCAGGTGTGAGATTAACTGGTTGTTGATTACATTATAGTTGTTAATTAGAAATTTGCAAAACATGTGAACCTTTAAATGTTTTGTTCATGCAGCAATGTTGATAGAGTCCGGGAGTTCATAAAAAATGTGTATGTGGATAGAAAATATGCTGGCGGAAAGACCTCTGACAAGCCTCCAAGAGATATGCAGGCAATATATTTCTAATGCTAAATCAATTGTATTTGTAGCAATTAGATGTTACTCGCAAAATATTGTTCTTGTTACATCTAACTATTTTCCCAATGTTTTATTTTCAAGTCAACTCACTTAAGCTTATGCCGATGCAAGAGTATAGGCTTAACATAAACTGTCTATTTTTTGAGTTTGGCAGAACCCAAGAAACCATGAAGATGACACGAGACGGGCCAGTTCATATCATTCCTATTCTCAGAGTCCACCTTATGATTATCAATATGAAGATCGGCTGTACGGAAAGCAAACTGGTGTGCTTTCTAGGAAGCCTGGTTCAGATCGAGGCCTCTATGAAAGAAAAATTTCTAGCTTTATTTACAGTCCTGGTTGTTCAGGTGAGCAGATGTATGAGGACAGGTTTGCAAATGAGGGCTCTGTTTCTAGAGTTTCAGACTTCTCTGTATCTAGTGGCCGTGATCCGTTTAGATCTGATTCCCAGTCACCAAACTTTCTGAAGGATGTTGGGTTTAGGAGCCCTCCTATTGATCCTGTAACGGATAACTTAACTGAAGATGTACAGCGTCGAGCAACAAATATATTCTCAGAAGCACATGCGAAGATAGATTCCAATGGCATTCCATATCGACAGGTGGGTTTTTACTTACCATTCTTTGACTATGTTATAAAAATAAAATCTAAGAACAACTTTGAAGAAAGACCCTAGGGCTCTGTTGTTGGTTATAGCCACCACAAGTGGTTGAAGTTGATTATAGGAGGCAAAGATAATATTTGAACTGTGATCTCTTTCAATGAAAAAGAGGCACAGATCATGAGTGTAGTCTACCAGGACACCATTCTTTAATAAGAAGATATTTTATTGTCTTTCTTGATTATGCGGGTTTATTTCCTAGAGCAAAAATAACAAGCACTTTCCAGCTGAATCCAAGAAAATCATGTAACCTGAGATTGTACTCCAATGGTATTCAATATTAGCGAGTCATACATATTCATGGTGGTGTGAATCTACCATAATTGATGAAATTTTCTTAGGAAATCTACTTCAGGAATTGAGTCGGTGGGATATCCATTGGAGATATCGTCTTTCTCCTGTATTGGTAGTGATGTTTTTTTCCCGACTGTTGAAGAGATTGTGATTGTTCAGATTCTTGTGAAATTGGGTTCATTGGGTACTTAGATTTTCTCTGTAATATATTTCTCTTATTTGATTTTATTTTTGTATCTTGAATTGTAACAACTAATTTCTTCTTTTTTTTTTTTCCAGAGAACTGCATCTTCCAGTAGTTTTGGATCCTTCGATAGCAACTCCATATCTCTTACATCAGTTAATTCAGCTACATCTGTAGATTTGTTTCAATGCTTCCCAGCTTCTTCAGCTCCACCTGTTAATTATTTCCAATCTGCCTTAGTTTCTTCATCTCCTTCTGTAGATTTGTTTGCTGACAGTACAAATCAGCATTCGGCTACAATATCTTTGGATTCAAAATCATCACAATATTCAGTTCCAGAAAATGCAGGATGGGCAACATTTGACTTACCACAGCATGCAGAATCTGCCCCGAAAGGAAATAATCCAACCACAGCTAAAATCCCTCCTAATGATGAAGCAGCTATGCAAAATATTGATGCATTTTCATCGATTAATATGAACATGCAACAGCAATTGGTACAGAATTCCACAGTTCAGGGGCCTTCTTCGTTGGTGCAGAGTTCCACGTTACATCGGCCTTCTTCGTTGTTGTCTGGTCCATGGCATGGTGGACTGCATGATGTTCAAGTCTCTGCTGGTCCAGCAAGAACTCAGGTAAGCAGCCTTACATTGTAATCCTGGAAATCAATAAATTTATGTTCAACTGATGTGTGATTGCAGTCATTATAACCCTCTTTTATAATTTTTTTGGAGCCAATTTCTGTTTTTTGCATAATTGATTTGAAGCTGGCATGGATTCTGACTAAGTGGTATATATCTTTGAGCAGTCATGGAATTCATTTGAAGATTCTAGTGGACAGCTTCCTGCTGCTCCCTTTGAAAGTCTGCCACAGAAGAATGGGCAAGTTCCAGCATATACAACTTTCAATCAGTATTTTAGTTCAAAAGATGCCGAGGTTACCGCCTCTTCCTGATCTTGTTGGATCCAAAGATGCAGGACTTCTTTTACTTGTTCTTATTAATTTGTGTTTTGCAGGACTCCAGCAAAACTGGTATTGAAAGAGCTGTTTCAGAAGATAGATCTGGTGTTTCTAGTGTACCGTCCAACAGCGTTATAACTGGAGCTCCATTTACTTCCTCAGTCGTTCCTTTCTTGGTTTGTTATTCCCTCCTACTGGGTTTTCATTATGATTTTAGATACACTTTCCAAACATTAATTTTGCACAATGAAATGCTTCACATTTCACAGGGTGGAATGCCATCACATACTACTGATCGGAAATCTTCAAACCCATTCGATAATCCCTATGATTCTGATTTGGAACATAGCAGTACGGTATGTGTTAGATATTCTTTTATTGATGGAATTATTAGCATATAGATATCAACAACTTGGTAACTGTATATTTTTTATCATAAGCATATATTAGTGATTAGTTGTTACTAGGGGGTGTCAATTGGTTCGGTTTAAACCGAAAATCGATCGAACATAGCTGGAAAACTTCGTTTTTTTTTTCTTCTATTTCAGCTTGGTTACGATTTAAAAAAAATTAAAACTGAATTGATTTGGTTCAGTTTATGGTTAAGGCTTCGATTAAACCGCATATATGTAATCCAAAAATCAAACATATATATATATATATATAAGGGTTAATTTTGTCAAACCGAACCAAACTTACAAATTCGCTTTTTTTTTTTTTTTTTTTCCCAGTTTGGCATAGGGTTAACAAATAATTGTCGGTTTGGTTTTTGGTTTTACGAATTTGTTTTCTTTTATTGATGATAAAGAAATCAACAATTGGCTATGTATATTTTTTTTATCATAAGCATACTTTGGTGGGTTAGTTGTTAATAGGGGTGTCAATCAGTTCGGTTTAAACCGATTGAACAAACCTGAAAAAGTTGTTTGATTTGATTTTTTCCCATTTCGGTTTGATTTAAAAAATAAACTGAATTAGTTTGTTTCAGTTTACGGCCAAGGCTTCAATACGTAAACTGAAAATTAAACCAAACTAGACCATATATAGCATATATAATATATATATACATATATATATATATATATATATATATGTATATGTGTACATATCTACATAT
>JAUPMG010175572.1:0-10503 GCA_031762675.1 Pachysandra terminalis
GAGATTGATATTATTTTATTGTGATGTACTAACTGGGCACCCTAGAAGTCAAGTCCATGCATAGTCATGTCTAGAGTTAGACCCATATGGGTATACCCATTAGGATCCATTCATATGCATCTTTTGATTCTTATACACGTGTAAACAAAACCCAAGAGGCTCAAGACCCATTTAACCTATGTGGTGAGGTAAGCCATATAAGGTTCACATGAGCCTGAGGCCCATCCATGGGTACATAATATTGGATTAAGTGTTACCCATGGATCCATATTGGGTATTTCATTTTGCAAGATGCACATCATCTCATCATATGCATGCATACATCTTGGATCCATCCACATCCACATTCATGTCATACATTACCTATTTATAATGAAAGCCCAATGGGCCTTTGACCTATGTTAGTCCACTTTATCCATGTAAACAACATGAAGCTTACAAGGGTCAAAACATCCATTCATGGGTCCATATTATCCTCCATCATATTCTAACCCATGATGGACATACATTGGACCTTCATTATCAATAGGGTTGCATCAAGCATGTTATTCATATCCTAGGACTTACATGTATGGACCTCACTTGGTCCAAAACCACATCTAGACCCATATGCATATCTCATGAGTATGTGTCAAACCATGTACATGAATGAAATCAAGCATGGGCTCAAGGCCCAATCAATTCAAGACAATGTATTTTGGGTTGGCATAGACCCATGCCAAGCAATTCATGAAAAAGATGGTCCCTTAGACATAACATACTCGTATAGTGAATGCACTAAACATCAATCATGTTAGGACAAGATCATCTAGATGCACACTCATTCAATCATCTCATAAGCATTGGACATTAAGTAGCACGTCACAGTGATTTTTGATGATTTACCATGATTTCACATGCTTTCAAGGATTTGTGTTTTAAAGTGAGTCATGAATACTTTGTGTATATGTTCTTGGTACAGCATTGATCTCTATAGCTAGCTCGGTATGCGCTAAGAGTTCTTTATAGACTTTGCCTTCTCTCTTGAACATCAAGATGCTACGTACCGAAATAACAAGAGAAATGTTGTACAAGAGAGCTTCATGTAATGGATTTCTTTTCGGATTTAAAGTTTGAATACATGTTTTGAAAAGAACTTGATTATGAGTTTTGGATTTCTCAAATTTAAGTCTCAGGATTATTTCTTCATTTTGTTGGCATAAGCTTTTCAATCATTGATCCCTCAAAGGATTTTTCAATAAAAAGAGGGGTACATACATCCACTTGACATCATCACATCAATCGTACAAAGGTATGCTATTGAGTGCGCCCTCCCAAGGTCGGTCGTTCGCACGCATCATATCATTTCATGCATTCATATTTACATCATATCATCTCCTCATTCACATAACATATCATTTCATGTCTTTGATCTAGTTACACAAGATCAAATACTCTACCTCAGTTGTTTTGGTCTAGTAACATGGGATCAAACACTGTCTTCATGTGCCTCGGTGCTTTAGTCTAGTTATATACAAGTGAGTTTTATGTTTTTATCCTTCTCCAGGAAGGTCCTTACGACCTAGAGAAGTGATATTTTTTTATCAAATGGTTTATCTGTCTCCTTCTCCAGGAAGGACCTAGGGAAGTGAGTTTTTCTTTTTCATCATTCTCCAGGAATGTCGTTACGACCTAGGGAAACAAGACTCTCTCCAAGAAGGTCTTATGACATAGGGAAGTGAGTTGTTCATCATTCTTTAGGAATGTCATTATGACCTAAGGAGGCGATGATCCTTCTCCAGGAAGGTCGTATGACCTAGGGAAGTGATGTTCCTTCTTCAAAAAGGTCTTTATGACCTAGGGAAGTGAGGTTTTCTTTTTTCATCCTTCTCCATGAAGGTCATTACGACCTAGGGAAGCAAGACTCCTTCTCTAGGAAGCTCTTATGATCTAGAGAAGTGAGTTGTTCATCCTTCTTCAGGAAGGTCATTATGACCTAATGAAGCGATGATCCTTCTCCAGGAAGGTCGTATGACCTAGGGAAGTGATGTTCCTTTTCCAGGATGGTCTTTATGACATAGGGAAGTGAGTTTTTCTTTTTTCATCCCTCCCCAAGAAAGCCCTTCAGGACCTAGGGAGGTATTTTCAATTCCATTGAAAAAAAAATAATCATCATCGTTGCAAAACTCTTCTTCTGAAGGAGCATAACTACCAGGAAGAGTAAATAACATTCATGCATTCATTCCATTGCATTCATGCATTCATTCCATTGCATCTCATGCATTCATTTTATTGCATTTTATACATTCACTCCACAGCATTCCATGTTCATTTTGTGGTTGTCGAGAAAGCAATGTCGACAATAATGGAAGAGCTGGAGAAAAAGATTGCTTCGAATGAGGCAACATCATCAAAGAAAAGGAAATATGAAATGGATGAGACTTCCTATATCGATTAGACTCGGCTAGCTGCCCCTCAGCCAGCAGAACTTAATCAGACATATTCCAAGGATCACAGTCCAGAAGAAGCTGGATATGTCTTCAATATTGGCGAAAGCAGTGAGCAGAGAACTCTAAATCAGACATATATTTATCCTGCTGAAAATACTCTGAACAATGGGAGGCGTACCCAATTACTTTTGAAGCAGCCCAACGAACCTGTGTTTCCTCAGCTGCACAAAAAAAAAACGTTGTTGAACGTATCCACTTTTGCCGAAGGTTCGCACTTACAGGAACCTTCGACTTCAGCAAAAGCAATTTATGAAGGTTTCGAAAAACCACAAAAAAAATCATTTGTTTTGTTATCAAGAAAATTGTAGTTTAGATTTTCCCATTAAACCAAAAGTGTGTGAAGAAGATTCTGTTAGTCAGAGTAACTCATCCCTCAATAAATATGACTTCGATATTGAGATCAACTTGGATCTCATGGGGATCGAAGACTAGACCGATATTGAAAAAGATGTTCCAAAGGAAATCAAATACCTTGTGGAATGTCATGAGAGCAATGCACAGCCTAATATCGAGAAGACCGAATCTATAAATCTGGGAACTAAAAAAGACCAAAAAATTGAGCAAATTAGAACTCTACTGACTCCTGAACAAAGGGAAAGAATGATTGAATTCTTGCAAGATTATCTTGATGTCTTTGCTTGGTCTTATAAGAACATGCCCGGATTAGATACCAGCTTAGTTGTCCATCGACTTCCAATGTCGTCAGATGCTAATCCAGTCAAGTAGAAATTGAGACGAATCAATCCAGAATGGACTTTGAAGGTCAAGGATGAGGTTATGAAGCAATTTCAGGCAGGTTTCTTAGCGGTTTCTTCATACCCTGAATGGCTAGCCAACATAGTACCTGTTCCAAAGAAAGACGGAAAGGTCAGGATGTGCATTGATTATAGGGATCTGAACAAGGCAAGCCTAAAAGATGACTTCCCTTTGCCACATATTGATGTCTTGGCTAATAATACAGCCACACATTCTATGTTTTCCTTCATGAATGGATTCTCCGGATATAATCAGATAAAGATGGCAGAAGAAAACAGAGAGAAGACATCATTCATAACACCATGGGGTACATTTTGCTACAAGGTCATACCTTTCGGTTTGAGGAATGCTGATGCAACCTACCAACGGGCCATGACTGCACTATTCCATGATATGATCCACAAGAAAATGGAGGTCTATATCGATGACATGATTGCCAAATCCGAAAAAGATGAAGATCACCTTGACAATTTAAGGAAGGTCTTTGATCGTCTTAGAGAGTACAAGTTGCGCTTGAATTCGGCTAAGTACGTCTTTGGAGCCACATCAGGAAAGTTATTGAGCTTCATAGTTAGCAGAAGAGGTATTGAAGTAGATCTAGAGAAGGTCAAGGCCATTATCAACATGCCATCACCAAGGACTGAGAAAGAAGTTAGGGGATTCTTGGGTAGATTGCAATATATAAGACAGTTCGTAGCTCAATTGACTGCCACTTGTGAGCCTATCTTTAATCTACTCAAGAAGAATCAATCCAAGAAGTGGAATGAGGACTGTCAGAAGGTGTTCGACAAAATCAAGAGGTATATATTGAAACCCCCAATTCTTGTTCCACCTACCCTGGGTAGACCTCTTTTAATGTATCTATCAGTACTTGAAGCTTCAATGGGTTGTGTACTGTGGCAACACAATGAGACAGGACGGAATGAGCAAGCCATATATTATCTAAGCAAGAAATTTCTAGAGTACGAGTCTCGGTACACCTTGCTAGAAATAACTTGTTGTGTTTTGGTCTGGGCTTCTCAACCTCTTCGTCACTACATGTCGGGGTATACGACCAAGCTGGTAGCTAGGATGGATCCTTTGAAATACTTGTTCGAGAAACCTGTCCTATATGGTCGAACAACAATGTGGCAAATGCTTCTTTCAGAGTTCACCATCATATATGTCATTCAAAAGGCCATAAAAGGACAAGCAATTGTTGACCATCTAGTGGAACATCTGATCGATGACTATCAGCCAATGAGTACTGATTTCCCAGACGAAGCCATCTTATTCGCTGGTAAGGATGAAGAGGACAATGACTCTTGGCAGCTTTACTGCGACGGAGCGGCGAATTCTTATGGTAATGGAGTTGGCGCCGTGATCATAAAGCCAGACGGTTCACACATCCCTATCGCTACCAAGCTGAAGTTCGAATGCACAAATAACATTGCTAAGTATGAAACCTGTGCAATAGGGTTGAGGGACGTCCTAGATATGGGAGTGAAAGAAGTAGACGTGTATGGAGATTCTAGCCTGATCATCTTCGAAATAGTTGGTGAGTGGAAAACTAAAGACCGTAAGTTGATTCCATACCATGAACATCTGGAAGAGTTGAGCACATGATTCGACCGAATCTCGTTTTACTACATGTCTAGAACAAAGAACCAATTTGCAGATGCTCTAGCAACCTTAGCTTCGTTGTTGAGCATCCATGATGGAGTTGATATCCGACCACTAAAAATTGAAGCACGAGACAAGCTACCCTATTGCCTAGCAATTGAAGAAGGAGAAGTAGATGGAAAGCCGTGGTACTACGACATTATCAGATTCCTTGAGGACCGGGGTTTCCAGAAAATGCTACTCGAATCGAAATGAGAACTATACAGATGTTAGTGGGTCAATTCTTTCTCAGTGGTGGAAAGTTATAGAAGAGATCGTATCATGAACAACTCCTCCCATGTGTAACCGAGGCCGAAGTTAGGAAGATCATCAAAGAGGTACATGGTGGGGTCTGTGGACCACATATGAATGGTATTATGCTTACTAAAAAGATTCTTCGCATGGGTTTTTACTGGTCTACGATGGTGACAGATTGTTGCTTGCATGTCAAAAGGTGCCACCGTTGCTAGATTTATGCTGACAAGATCCATGCACCACCTTCAGAATTGCATCCGATGTCTTCTCCTTGGCCTTTCGCAATGTGGGGAATGGATGTCATTGGCCCCATTATTCCAAAGGCGTCAAATGGGCATAAGTTTGTTCTTGTCACAATGGGTCAAAGCAGCTTCCTATACCAACATCACAAGAACACATGTTCTAAAGTTCATAAAGACCAACATCATATGTCGGTATGGCTTACCCAGGGATATCATAACGGGCAATGCAAGGAACTTGAAGAATAAGGGCATGAAGAAGCTGTGTGATGCTATGCAGATAAATCATCACAACTTAGCTCCTTATAGACCAAAGATGAACAGTGCAGTGGAGGTAGCCAATAAAAACATCAAGAAGATAATTGAAAAAATGGCTGTCACATATAGGATTGGCATGAAATGTTACCATATGCGCTCTATGCCTACAAGACCTCCATCAGGACTTCAATAGGGGCAACACCATATTCCTTGGTTTATGGCATGGAAATTGTATTGCCAATTGAAGCAGAAGTGACCTCTCTTTGTATTCTCATGGAAGAAGAACTCGACGAGTCAGAATGGGTTAAAGCAAGATTTGAACAGTTAAATTTGATTGAAGAAAAGCGCTTGACCGCGATTTGTCGTGGACAACTTTATCAGAAGCATATGACCAAAGCTTACAACAAGAAGGTACGTCCTCGAGTCTTCCAATCAGGTGAACTTGTTCTAAAGAAAATACTCCCATATGAGGAAGATCCTCATGGAAAGTTCAGGCCAAATTGGAAGGGGCCATACGTCGTCCACAAGGCTATGTTAGGTGGAGCTCTCGTTCTACAAGAGATGGATGGTGAGATTTTTCCTGAACCAATTAATTATGATACTGTTAAAAAATACTTTGCTTGAATTAAATATTGCTTTTAAAATGATTAGAGGCCCTCTTTCCTTGAAAACATAAAGCAAAAAAATCCCTAGTTAAACCCTTTGAGCCCTATATTTTCCTTCATTTAGCCAAACTGGAATTGCTCACTCCACACTAGGGCATGAATCAAGAAAGGGAACTCATAAGAAGATGAAATAAGAGAGGAAGGAAACAAATGTTGAAGTATTGAAAACAAAATGAAAAATTGAAATAAAATGATAAAGAAATCAAGAGTAAGTGAGAGGAAACATTGGGATTGCCCAAACTGGGGCAATTTATAATATAAGGTCATTGGAAAAAGGAATGATCCATTTAGCTGAGCAAGATCCGGTTAACCTATTCCGTAAAGAAAGAAAATATCTTTGAGCCTAGTATCCATCATTCTTGAACCTAAACCCAACCTCTGTTTCGTCCTATTCTTAAGCTCTCTATGATCAAAGCAATATTTAGTGAAAGTAGTTTCTTAATCTTTACTGATTGGCAATGACGGAATAAAGGAAAGAAAGAAAGAAAAATGCATGGTCTGAAAGGGCATAGTGAAAACCTGAAAGGGCACTATGAGTCAAAAAATTAGTCATGGCAAGAATATAACCATGGGCACGATGAAAACCTGAAAGGGTGTCGTTCCGGAAAATTGTGGAAGCCGGCTTTGGAGAAAACCATAACAGGCTTCAGAGGAAAAATGGCAATAAAAAAAAAATACAAAAGGTTGTCTTCCGGCTGACAGTTGTGACTTGACACTGTCTCCAGAGATGATCAATAGGGTTGATCAAACACAGTGAACACAGTTCCAGACATGTCAGTAGGGCAATTGGAAACATTTCGGCTAGTATTGGCAGTTCATATCTTCAGGCGACTTGGTCTGGTATTTTGTTCGGGCTTTCTTCAATAAGGTCAAGCGGGCATCACGTCAATCTCCCCAAAACTCAAGGTAATGGTAAAGTTCCCATGAGCAGTTGAGGATGAGTAGTAAGATCCTTAAGAATATTTTGTCTGCTGCATTTACTTGTTCCGAGTTAATTTGGCTATCTTAATTATCATAATACAAAAAAAAACAAAAAACATTAAGGCCTATGATGACAAATCTAGGGTTTTGTTTCCAAAACACTTCAGTTTTCCAATCTTTAGATTATCTGAGGCCACAAAAACAAAAAAATAAATCTTCGTGTTCAGTATGAATGTGCATATCTTCTTGGTTTCCTCTATCCTTTAAGATATCACAGGGTGCAAAAGGTGAAAGGAGAGAAGATACAAGCATACAACCCCAGTGGAGTGTATCCTTGTAACTCTGGAAGAAAGCGTTTAGGAGATGCATCCAAGTTGTTCCCAACAAAGCAGCATGGGTAAGTCAAACTCTCAAGAGGCGTAAATGAAGAGATTCCCCGATTCAACCCCAATAGAGCTATTTGAAGTTGGTGGAAGCAATAGAATTTCTGAAGTAGTCAAAGAAGTAAAAATGAAGAGCAAGATTAGAAGAGAAGAGTGTTCACTTGTAAGTGTTAGCCATGGTCAAAAGCATTTTTTTCACCTCCAGATCTTGTCTCCTAGATAAACTTGGTCTTAGGCCATAATGCATCAGTAATCAAAGAGGTTGGAACCTATCCAACCTTTTGAAGCAGCTAAATGAAGATCAGACTTGACTCAATAAGTCATAGTCTTCACCTATCTCTAAGTTCACCAAGGAAATTCAGCTCAAAATCGACTACCTCTCATGTATTGGACTTCCCCAAAAGATACAACCTCACCGTTGAAATCATGAACCCTTTTGAATTTCTAGGCATGAATCAAGCCCTGGAAAATTCAAACCCTTTATTTATCTTCTCTCGAATGGGCAAAGCCACCGAGAAAGACAAACATATCATTTTCATTCACCCCAAAAGTTCTTGGAAGTTCAATGTGTGAGGATAATCTTGATTTAATCATAATTCAATTGTGAACCATGCAAATCGGGGTTATGTCTTTTTTTTCTTTGTCATTCATTGCTTGCGATTCTAACAAAGGGAGGCAGTGGTAGACATCCCAATTTGCACGAGAGTGACTTCGCTTGATCTTTGCAGCTCCTAGAGGCTTGAGCTTGGATTTCCTATCTCCTAATCATCTCCAAACTACCCCCAATCATATTGCCAATTGTCCCTGAAAAATCCCAAAATTATGTGAACTGACCAAAATACCCCTGGTAGACCCCACCTGATCCATTTCAGTACTACATCTATTTTCAACCTCAAATTTGAATTCCTGAGCCAAAATGCCCTCTAATGAGTATAATCTTAGGCTAATTTGAAGTTCGTCAGAAAAAGGACAGTTTTGCCCATAATTCGGTCGTTTGGGCCAAACATCTAAATCCGAGGGTTAAAATATTTCTTCGACACCAAATTTGCATTCCACACTGAAACACCTTAAAAATAACTGTGATTTTGTAAAATTCTAAATTTAGGAGTCGAAGGGCCATTTTTGGTATGTTAAAATTATCAAAGAAGGACAGGGAAATATAATGGGGTAAAAAATAATTAAAGAACACTTTAGGGAGGGAATTGAAATTAAATAATTGAGAGAATATTTGAGGAAGCTATGCCATGTGTCAAATTTAAAAAAAAAATTAGAAAGAATTAATTTTAGAAGTTTCCATGTGGCAAATCTCCAAAAGAAAAAGAAAGCTTTCAAATTCAAAATGAATATAAAAAGGGAGTTTCAATTCTCAAACAAATCAAAAACAGATTTCTAAATTCGAAAAGGGTATCTAAATTCTAAAGACAGTTTCTCGAAGAAAGGGAGGGTTTCTAATTTGGATTCAAACAAAGAAAAGAAAAGAAAAACTCCTAAATTCAAAAAAAAATCAAAAATCAAAAATCAAATTTGGAGAGAGCACCCCACGTGCTCTCTCCCTCCTTCCTTTCCCCACCTTTCTTTCTATTCTCACCTCCCTTTCCTTTCTCTCTTCCCTTTCCTTTTATTTTCTCTCCCACCTTCATTTCCGCATTTCTCTCTTCCCTTCCCTTCTCTCATCCCTTTCCTTTCTCTCTTTCCCTCCTCTTCTATTTAAGAAGACAAGGGACGAACGAAGCGGACACAAATTATCTCTCTGAAGCTCCCACTCACTCAGAAATTCTCATGCAAGCTCTCCCACTCACGAAACTCTCTTTTCCGGCCATCTACAACCCTCTACTCCCACTGCTGCTCACCGCACCACCACCTCCTTCTCGCCACTTGTAACCCATACAGTACCCCCTCTCCGGTCATCTTCTCCGGCAAACCACCAACCACCTCCATTACCGTCTGCAACTTCATCGTCCTCCACCAATCTCTCACCCAAATGCCACCTCCATTACCGTCTGCAACTCCACCCACTCTCTCTCCTTTCCAGCGACGCCGCCCGCTTCCCGCTGCTCCCATGTTTTCGCCGCTGCTCCCATGTTTTCGGCGCAGTCACCGTCCATCCCCTCTCGCATTTTCCCATCACTTTGTCTCATTGCGGTGAAGACTCCACGTCAGCTTGCCCGTCCAACTCACAGCAGATCCCTTACTTCCTGCTCCATAGTAAAAGCCTCCGTCATTTGGCTGCAAAGGCTTGAAAGCTGGGCATTAGCTAAGGGAGAACACAGGTAACCATTGATGAATCTTGTTTAATACCATTTTTTTTCTTGATTACGTCTTTTGCATCTACCGATTTTAGTTAATGGAAGAATAGCTGAAGTTCTCAAGTCTCCAGAATATATGTTTGATTAGTATTGTATATTAAATTGGTTGTTTTTTTGAATGGTTTAAATTTTTATTTTATTCTCTCGTGAGACAAGCATGAATGGTTTAATTTTTTTTTTTTATTCTTTTGAATGGTTTAATTTGTTTATCTTAGGACCTTAAGAATTTTAGTTTTTTTTTATATAAAATGTTAGTTCACCTAGATGCTTTCTTTTTATTTAGGATTTGGTAAGATATATCGATGCAATAAGAACTCAGAGTTTTATTTATTCAGTTATTTATTTTTCTTTCTTGAATAATTCTAATATCTCTTAGAATCGTCTTGAGAATTTTCTTCTTTATTCCAGCTAACTTCCAAAAGATCTTAGTTGAACCGGGAGAGAACGGGTGCCTAACACCTTCCCGTTCTCTCAAATAAACTCCATTACCCAAAATCTGGTTAGATCATCCTTAACTTCACACTTGGTTTAATTTTGAAATTAATTGTTAAAATCACGGGTGACCATTCACACCTTTAATCCAATGAATG
>JAUPMG010175602.1:0-10503 GCA_031762675.1 Pachysandra terminalis
CACGGTTTCAAGTTTCGGCCGAACCGTATCCACCCCCCCCCCCCCCCCCGATATATATAAAAATTACGAAAGCCTATTGTATCAGCAGATATAACAAAACGTATTTAGTCCGTGTCGATCGTACTGCCCGATGCAAAAAAAATTAAATATGACTCACCGATGACTCGGCCGAGTTGCCGATACAAGTCGGGGCAGACACGACTCCAATCGCGTTTTTAACCCTTTATTCTCACTGTTTTGAACTCCTTTGAGCTAAAAACACCTCCTCTCTCCCATTGCACCGGCAAGCTGAGATCTAAGCATCCATTGCCTAAAAATCAAAGATTTGTGGTAGAAATCTCTGAAACGAAACGAAGTCTCCAAGATTTAGGAATTTTTGTTCGTGCATCATTGTGGGTGAGTTTTTTCAAACTTTTCCATGCAAGTTCTTGCTTTCTTTTCATTTCATTTGATCTATTTGTTTAGGGAAATCCTTGGGTGATCTTAACACTATGTGAGATTTGACAAAGAATTTGGGTTTTCTATCATGAATCAGGATACTTTATATGCATTATGCAGTGTGTGACAAACTGATAATACTAAGCTTCTTAAATATTATTAAAGGTTCGTCCACATTGAGATTGCAAATAATTTACAGTTTATTTAAGTTTAATGTTCATTTTCTCATATTTATTTTTCATGAAAACAACAATTTATATTTTTTTGAGTTTTTTCAGATCTTTTTAACTTGTTTTGGCTTCGTATTGGTCTGTATCGGCCGATACGACTCAGTTTTGGATCAGGCCGAAACCCATTATGAAATCGATACCTAAAACCTTGACCAATCATGAAGCAATTTAAAAAAATCAATTCGATAATACTTAAGTTTATTCCTAAACTGACTATACAATCATTTAGACTCCAATGTCCAAACATGAAATAGCAAACTGCCAACTTAAAAACTAAACACAAACTAAAAATCCCATTTGAAACCTGAGATGTATTTTCACAAGTCTCTCAAAGAGTGTTCAAATAACACAATCTTGAGTTTGTCTGATTGGTAACTGAATAAGCTATCAAACGTCAAAATCAAAGCTTTCGGAGTCTCCGAAAGTCTGGTAAAAATACGATGCCAAGATCGTGAACTAATGTACTATGGTTCTTTTCTTGTGCTTCTCGATTCACAATGATTCATATTTCCAGACATGAACACTCATAAACTTGAAAATGTATGACAAGCCTCCTGCATCAGAGAAATTTTTTGGAGGATGATCACTTAAGCAGTGACAACATTATGTATGTGCAAGAATAATAGTAGTAATATACAAGAAACATATTAACAGACCCAAAACAAGAGGAGGCTTCCCAGATAATTATAAATATTTGGATGTATACTTCCCTAATAACTGTGAAAGGTGTGACATTGAGCAAGTTCAAGGATCTAAAAGGGCTAGATCAAGGCCAAAAAGAACCTAGATGGAATTGGTCATAAATGATTTGAAGACACATAATCTAACAGTAGATATGATTTTTGACTGTTTGGGCTGGTAGAATAGGATTTGGGTTCCCAACCTCATATAGCTCGCATAAAACAATTTGTTGCTTGATCGATTGATTTCAAGCTCAATAACCAAAAGTTTGGCAGGATGCAACGTCGAAAGAAAACTTTGAACCCAAAAGGCCATGGAACTCGTGCCAACCAATAAACCAGAAGGCCAGTGAGAAAGGAGGCTCCTCATCAGAAACAATAGAAGACATTCCCAGATATGATGGCCAAAATCTTACCTATATTCTTCGCTTGATGCAACCATGACAACAACGCTCATGAAAAAAATATCAGGTTCACTGGAACTCATCTCTAAATATAATATGTTACCCTCCACAGTACTTGTACTCTACTAATTCACAAAAGCCAATCACACCAAATTATTGGTGCTGCAAGCGTTTGATGGATCGGAAGTCAGCGAAAACATGAACCAAATCTTCATGCATAATATAGATTTTAAGGAGCTTAGCCAAGTCAAGAACTCTAGGTCCAGTTAAAATAGAGAAGATAGAATCTATCAGAAGTAGCTTAAAGAGACAAAAAGTGCAAGCAGCCTCATGAACAAGAAAATTTTCAATAGACTACAAAAGTAAATGAGACAACAAGATCACACAATACAGAGAGCATGTAACAGATCAAACTATATATATATATAATGAAAAGCAATAGTAGCATTCAACACTTTAAAGGAACAAAGTATGCAGAGATCAAACAAGAAAACTAAAATTGACAAAGGAAAATGACACCCTAAGATGTGTTTGAATTCATTACTCATCAAGATCATCTGGTAGGGGAAGCGGGTGGTGCTACATTAACATAGATCCTGAAGAGTATGTATCTGGAAAGACAGATGCAATCAAAACTAACTCCATCAATTGTTAACCATGATGGCATTGATATATTTACCATGTGCACAGAGAGAGGCATGTTCCATGTAGTGAACCAGCAAGGAAATTCACAAGCTGTGGTGGGCATATCATACTAGTACTACTATTAAAAGAGAAGGCAATTTTTTTAAGGTTTTTTTACAGTTATAAATTATAAATATGTGATTTGTCCTTTTTAACCTTATAAAATTTATCTATTTCATGAACAATCTTTGAACACTATAAATAATTAGTTAAAAAATTAATGAGTTTTTCGGACCATTTTTATGACTAAATGACCCTTATAATAACAATCTTAGGATACTAATAGATAAGTAGTAAAAGACCATTATCCTAAGAATCTTAGGATACTAATTTGGCTGTCATTTTGGGAATGCATTCCATGGCTTGGAATGAGTTCCAGCCAGTGGAATGAGTACTCAAAAAAAAAAATGATCATTTGGTTAGCCAAGGCAGAATGAGTTTTCCCAAAATGAGAATGAGAAAATACCCTTGACCACCGAATCACCTCCAACCCTCATTCTGGATTTTAGGAATGGGTTTTGTATTTTTGCGGTGGCAAACTTGTAAATAAAGTGACCGATGATAGCAAACTTGTAAATATCACTATTCCATTAGTTCGACCCTTATTTCTCCTCACAAAGAGAAACCCACGAACCTTTTGGAGTTCTCTCACAACGTTTGTGGAAGATCTTCGACCATCATTGGAGCAGCAATCCTTGAAGCTGTAATCGTTTGGTTCAATCTTTTCAAGCTTCAGGTGAGTTCTATCCCATTTTAAAATTGCTGTTCATGTTGTGGATTTTGTTTAAATCATGTTGAGATCGAGATCTCAATCTCACATATTGTTTTTTCTTTGTTTTTTTTTTCCTTTGATCAATGAATTGGTTCTTTTCATTAATGATTAAGTTTGATTTTATCAACCAAGTCGTTTGTGGACGAAATACAAGCAAGGAAAGAAGTTTCTCTTTTTAATATAGTATCTGAAGTTGTTCTATTTAATAGAGTATATGCTTTTCTTCTATAGTTTTCTGTAGTCATATTTGGTTATTCACTAATAAGAAAATACTAATTAGGAAAAATGATTTTTTTTCTTCATAAAATATTGATTAACTTGTTTATGCTTCATTTTCTATAGCCCCTAAATGCAAAGCGGTAGATTTGATATTTGGAATCTTGCATAAATTGTATTTTGTTTCTACGTGAATGGAACATGGGTATAAGTTTCTATTCTATAATAGATAATAGTTAATAATTTCTATGGTATACCAATGACAATGCCCATTGGAATGCATAAATCAAGTTTGAACGTGTATGGAACATGGATATAACCAATGACAATTGGTTGATTATGTTTTGCTATCATCAGTCGTTACTTAATATAGTAGGGTATAGAAGAATTTTTTTAACTTCGTTTTGTTCCTCCACACTACCCTTCTCTCCCATTTTCCTTTGTCCTTTATTTTTCTATAGCTTCTACTATTGCACAACTTGATTTAAAAAGCCTTGCTACTTAAGCTTATTATTTTTATTAGGCTTTGCTTCCTTCCTACATATATTTTGTGTCTATCTTTTCCACACAATCCCATTTGTATTCATATTTGATAATGATTCAGTAGAATGTAAATAGATTTATTTGGATGAATGAAAACTAAAAAGAAAAGAAAAAGAGAAAAACATAAAAGAATAATACTCAATTATTATCGATATTGTGCCCAAGGAAAGGAGGCAATGGGATTATAACTCAATGAATCTAAAAATCTTAATAAATCAGTAAATGGGAGATCTGTGGTTATGGAATTCGTTTGTTTGTTTACTTGTGGTGGATATGATGTATTTGAAACTGGTGTTATGATTTGGGTGCAGTATAGTTGTAAAGTTTCTGCTCCATGCAATCAAAATTAGAATACAGTGATTGATGAATCAAGTATCCTTTACGTGTGTGAACTTAGATTCCTTTTTCCTTCCAACAATTGCATATGAGCACCATATTGACCATTTTGCAAATCACTCAGGTTGATCATTTCAATTTATTTTCTTGTTTAGTTCTATTAATGTCAATGAAGAATATGATTCAATTGGGTCTTTATAGTGTCATTACTTTAATATTTCAGTGATTGATGGCAACCTAGCAAGTTTCAAAGGGAAAAACAAAGCCGCTTGGTTAGATGATCTTAACAAGATTTTTATTGTGTTAGCACTAGAGCAAACGCTACAGGAAATAAACCGGGTTCAAGTTTCAATAAATCTGGATGGTCAACAATAACAAAGAGTTCAATAAGAAAAGCCAGCTACAATATGAGACAAACAAATTAAAAAATCCTTACAACTCTCTTCGAATGGCATGGAATGCATGGAAAAATCCCATGGATAATAGTGAGTGTGGGATGCAGAGGCTAAAACATTTTCTGCACCTGATTTAAATTGGGATGATTATATAAAGGTATATTAGTTTGTAAATAGATTTGATTGTTTTTTTCACTATCATGATTCATTGTAATAAAGTATTACATACATGCGAACCCAAATGTCACTCAATTTCATAAGAAGCCATTGTTGTTTTATGAAGAGTTAACCATAATATTTGGAGACACTATGGAGAACGGTTGGGCCCTTTCAAAAAAAAAATTACCAAACGATGCTGATGATGGTGGTGGTCTACACATAGATGAGTCTTCCTTGTACTACATTGGTTACTCCAGATCACACGCAATGTGAGATGCAAGTCGATGGTATTTCAACACAAGGGAAAACTAGTCGGCGTAAACGACAACTTGAAGCACCGTCTACAGCTTGGTGTCCTAGAAAATATTTAAGGACTTTTGGGCTGACTCGGGCAATTTCTATCCTAATGGATCTTGTTCAAACAAAATTAGCAAGAAATGAGGGAAAGGTTGATAAGTACTCTATAGGTGTTTGCATCAAATGTCTAATGAAGATGGATGGTATCCCACAAGGAAGTGAGATATTTATGGATGTGGTGGATGCATTTCAAAATCCTACTACGACGGAAACTTTCATAGAGTTAGCCCCTGAAATAGGTATGATATGTTGCAAACTTGCAAAGGATTTTATCACACATGGACTCAGCGTAGTAGGTTATTATACTTTTGGTTAAAATTAATTGACTTTATACGAAAAAAATTTAGGAAAATGATTTTTGGACTTAATAGGTTAACATTTGTGGTTATTTTGTTATACATTTTGGTGTTATAATTAATTAACTCTATAGGGAAACTTTTGGGGAAAATGACTTTTGGACATAATGGGTTAGCACTGGTGGTTATTTTGACTTCATGGCTTTTTGATATTTAATAGATGATATCATGTGATTACGTTATTTCGTTATATGGTTAATCATTTTTCTAATATAATAGTTATCTTTAAATCTCAATAATGTTTTATATGTTAGTTATATTATATGTGAATGTGACTTATATGTAACAGTTACAATGAACTCAGATGATGGAGATTTTGTACTTGGTCAGTGTAGTAGCTGAATAAAATTACATGGATATATACATTTGCAAGTAACCATATCATGATTCTATTCTTCCAGGGCACGTTTATGTACATAAAGTGTTAACAGGTCATTATGTGAGATGTTATAATTTATTTCAAATTGATAAGAACATGTTCTTAAATTTGTGTTATGTTCTTAGAGAACGTGACCTATAACAAAATAGACAAAGAATGACTATGGAGGAACAATTGGCTATTTTTCTTTTAACTATTGGACATAATGAAAAAAATAGAATCATACAATACAGATTTCAACATTCAAGTGAAACCATAAGCCGCCACTTTAGAAGAGTGATGATGGCTTTCTTAAAGTTTTCACAAGAAATCATAGTGCACCCTCATTTGATAACACTCCAATGGAAATCCGTGGGAACTCGAAACATTATCTATGGTTCAAGGTAAATATTAGCATCACTAAAATAGTATCAAACTATTTATATTGTTTTATCACATGCTCACATATTTTTATTTTTTCAAGGATTGCATTGATGCAATTAATGGCACCCTTGTTAGTGTTATGTTATTGTTGAGAAACAAATTCCTTATCGATATAAGAAATCACACATCTCTCATAATGTAATGGTTGCATGTGCATTTGACACGGGGTTCACTTTTGTCTATGCTAGTTGGGAGGAATCAACTAATGATTCACGAGTTCTTTTGGAAGCTAGACAGACCAGTTTGAACTTTCCGAAAGCACCTGAAGGTACGTAAATCCTTCTTAATATAAATTACTTATAGAAGATGTCTAGCTTGTTGAAACAAGTTTTATTATACCAGGAAAATATTACATTGCTGATGCAGGATATCCAAACATGCTGGGTTTTCTTGTGTCCTATCGAGGAGTGAGATATCATCTACCAGACTACAGACGAGGTAGTTCACCAAGTGGGGTCAAAGAGTTGTTTAACCATGCTTAAACCTCATTAAGGAATGTAATTAAGCATTGCTTTGGTGTGTTAAAGGCTCGTTTTCCTATCCTAAAGCGAATGGCTCCTTACTGATTTCAAACACAAAGAAACATAGTTATTGCTGCGTGTGCAGTGCATAACTTCATTAAACAAGAAGCCTTGAGAGATCAGTTATTCAATCAATATGAGGATGAAGATTTAATTGTTGAAGCTGAGCAACTTAATGATGAACCTGATCCAGATGGGGTAGTGCAACAACAACGAATTAGGCGGATGGATAGATCGGATGTTAATGGCATTTGTCTTTAAATGTTCATCCATTGTGCTTAACCAAGTTTGATTGAATTATGAATGTTTTATTAACTTTTTGAGAGTATGAAACTCCACCAATGATTGTTGAAACGAAAATATATGTTTTATAGTCTATTGTGTATAGATTGATATGTGTTCTATTCGATATGTGATCATGGCATGGAGTATAGGAATTCCACTCTTCCGCCCGATGATTGCGCCTTCAGAATTGGATACTGCCTTCTTTGAAATAACATGAACAATTCCTGTAAGTTGAATCAAATGGTACTAGAAAAGGTATATATTAGAATAATTGGTTCCATTTATTATTTTGGAGTATGTATCATTTGAAAGGATATAAGTGTGCAAAACTTATGCATGACCATGGGATTTTATGGAAATAATTACAGTTAAAAGAAAAAAAAAAGTAAATTTTTTTGTTAAAACTCATTTTAGTACATGTTAACCAAACATCTATATTATGTTGGAACTCATTTTGTAACACGCTAATCAAACTTCCTTCAAAATTAGTTCTCGGAATGAATTTAGGGAAGTCATTCCAAGAATGAGTTCCTGATCCAGAATGAGAACCAAACGAGGCCCACTAGATAAGTATATAAGAGACCCTTATCTACTAATATTTGATTAGATAATTATGAAAATTAAGAATCAAATCGAATCTATGTATAGATTCCAAAAGAACTCTTGAATCATTAGTTGATCTCTCCCAACCAGCATAGAACAATTAGTGAATCGCATGTCAAATGCACATGTAGTCATTACATTCAGACTTTCTGAGATATATGTGCCTTCCTATCTTGATAAAGAATTTGTTTCTTAACAGCGACATAATATTAACAAGGGTGCCATCGATTGCACCAATGCAATCCTTTAAAAAATAAAAATATGTGAGCATGTGATAAAACAATCATAAATAGTTTTGTACTATTTTAGTGATGCTAATATTTACCTTGAACCATAGATAATGTTTCGAGTTCCTACGAATTTCCATTGGGGTATTATCAATGATGGGTGCACTATGATTTCTTGTGAAAATTTTAAGAAAGTCATCAATACTTTTTTTAAAGTGGCGGCCCATGGTCTCACCTGAATGTTGAAATCTGTCTTGCATGAATCTATTTTTTTCATTATGTCCAATAGTTAAAAGAAAAATAGCCAATTGATCCTCCACAGTCATTTTTTGTGTATTTTGTAACAGGTCACATTCTCTAAGAGAACACAAATTTAAGAACATGTGCTTATTCATTTAAAATAAATAACATCTCACATGATGACTTGTTAACATCACATAAACATGCCTTGTAAAAATAGAAACATGACATGGCTCCTTGCAAATGTACATACCCATGTAATTTTGTACAGTTGCTGCACTGACCAAGTACAATTAAATCTCTTCACCATCTGAGTCCATTATAATGTTACATACAAGTCGCATTCACATAATATAACTAACAAATAAATAACATATAAACATAAAACAACATTGAGATTTAAAGATAACTATTATATTAGAAAAATGATCAACCATAAAATCAAATAACATAATTACATAATATAATCTATTAAATATCATGAAGTCAAAATAAACACAAATGTTAACCAATTATGTCCAAAAATCATTTTTCCTAATTGTTTTCTTATAGTCAATTAATTGTAACCCCAAAAAGTATAACAAAATAACCATAAATGTTAACCCATTAAGTCCAAAAATCTTTTTTCCAAGAGTTCCCATAATCCCTATAGAGTCAATTAACTGTAACTCCGAAAGTATAACAAGCTACTACGCTGAGCCCATACGTGGTAAATCCTTTGCAACCATATCATACACATTTCAGGGGCCAACTCTATGAAAGTCTCCATCGTAGTAGGATTTTGAAATGCATCCAGCGCATCCATAAGCATCTCACTTCCTTGTGGGATACCATCCATGTTCATTAGACACTCAATGCAAGCACCTATAGAGCACTTATCAACTTTTGCCCCATTTCTTGCTAATTTTGCTTGAGCAAGGTTCACTAGACTAGAAATCGTTTGAGTCAACTCAAAAGACGTTGTACCTTTCCTAGGCCACCAAGTTGCAATCAGTGCTGCAAGTTGTCATTTACCTCAACTAGTTTTCTCTTGCATTAAAATACCATCGATTTGTATCTCACATTGTGAATCAAGAGTTACCAATGGAGTACAAGGAACAGACTCATCTATGATCAGCATCGTTTGGTAATTGCTTTTTTAAAGGGCCCAACCATTCTCCCTAGTGGCCATAGTGCCTCCAAATATTATGGTTAACTCTTCATAAAACAACACCTTCTTACAACACTGAGCAACATCTAGGTTTACTTGTATGTAATACATGATCACAATGCATCATGATAGTGAAAAAAAATCAAATCTATTTACGAACTAATATACTTTATATAATCATCTAATTTTTCATCAGGTGCAGAAAATGTCTTAGCCTCTACATCCCAATCCATCCCACACCCAATATTGCCCATAAGCTTGTTTCATGCATTCCAATCCTTTTTAAGAGAGTTGTACTGATTTTTAAACTGGTTTGTCTCATATTGTGGCTAGCTTTTCTTATTGAACTCCTTTGTTATTGTTGATCATCCGATATATTGAAACTTGAACCCAGTCTTCATGTAAGCGTTTGCTCTCGTGCTAACTCAATAAAAATCTTGTTAAGATCAGCTGACCAAGCAACTTTGTTTTTTCCCTTGGAAACTTGTTGGGTTACCATCAATCACTGAAATATTAAAGTAATGACACTATAAAGACCCAACTCAACCATATTCTTCATAGACATTAATAGAACTAAACAAGAAAAACAAATGAAATGATAAACCTAAGTGATTTGCAAAATGATCAATATGGAGCTCAGATGTAATTGTTGGAAGGGAAAAAAAAATTAAGTACACACACGTAAAGGATACTTGATTCATCAGTCATTGTATTCTAATTGTGACTGCATGGAGCAGAAATTTATAATTGTACTGCACTCAAACTATGACACCAGATTAAAATACATCATACCCAGCACAAGTAAACAAACAAACAAATTCCATGACCAGTGTTATTAAAGGCAGGCGCCTAAGCGGCCGCCGCCTAGGCGACTAGGCGCTATCTCAGAAGTCCAGGCAATGCCCGCCTAGGCTGATTACGCCTAGGCGACCGCCTGGTTAACTGGGAGCCCGCCTAGGCTACTAGGCAACCGCCTAGTCTCCTAATTTGTCCGAGTGGTCGCCCGGATATTAAATTGACTTGATATGATTTTTTTTTATTCTAATTAATTTATTAATTTAAATTTAATTATATTTGATTTTTAACTATCATTAAAAAGATTAAA
>JAUPMG010175613.1:0-10502 GCA_031762675.1 Pachysandra terminalis
GATGGTCCCCACACATCAGTATGCACCAACTCCAATTTGTTGGGTTTTGGAGTTCTTTTGATTTTTGAGAAACTCACCTTTTTATGTTTGCCAAAGATGAAATCTTCACAAAAGTCCACTTCTACCTCTTTCAATCCGGGTAACTTGCCTGCTTTGTGCATTACCTTAATTCCCTTTTCACTTATTTGCCCAAGTCTGCGCTGCTATGTGTTTGCATTTGCCCCTATAGATGCAACTGAAATTCAATCGTTAGTGCAAGATACAATGTATAGTGTGCCATCTTTCTTACCTCGAGTTATCACTATAGCACCCCTGGTCATCTTCCATGAATCATCACAGAAAGTGGTGGTTATTCCCACTTGTTCCAACTGCACAACAGAAAGTAAATTTTTCTTTTAATTGTGGCACATATCTAACGCCCTTCAACTATAGGGTAGTACCATTTTGTAATTTTATTTGTACATCACAATTTCTAGTGATATAGCAGGGTTCTCCATCTCCAAGATAAACTTTCCTGAATTCACCTTCTACAAAGAAAATCCTTTTGATGGGTAGCATTGAAAGATGCACTAGAATCTACAATCCATATATCGTTTAGTGTAGCAAGAGACAAAATCAAAGCATTAGAATCTGTAATTTTTTCATCAGAGAGATTTATGGAATCGTTACTTTCTTGATTTTTATTTTGGGCTGCTTTCCTTCAAGCTCTGCAGTCTTGTCACGCCCTGAATCTGAGATCTCTGATCTCGAGGATCACAAGGTACGACCCTCAGATCCAAACCCCTTGGATGGGTTCTACCAATCCATTACTATTCGCAATGGTCAATCAGAGTAAAACAAACTTTAAGCGGAAGTCTAAATCATAAATCAAACCATTATAAAGTCTCAGTCATTACATCAAAGTATCGAATGCAAAACAGAAAGTAAACAAGTCTGAATTTTCATCTAAGCTATTACATTTCAATGTAACTAAATCTAGAAAACAGAAAATAAACAGCAGCTAAGCATCCTATTCAATTTTGCGTCCTTCGCTCCAACTAATCTTCTTAACCTGTCGGACGGACAACACGCATAGGTGTGAGATTTTAAGGCCCAGTAGGAACCAAAGTCCTATTCTCACATTATCAAAAATAATACCAACCATATACACATGCATCATATTAAACATTAATAGATAATTCCACATTCATGATAAACTACCGTAATCCTTTAACCAACCTCATGCCTTAGTGTTATAATCACATCATTGTATGAATATCAAAAACAAGAGAAGAATATTACAATAAATGCAGAAAACATAATGAGTGATGAATGAATGAATGCTATGATGGTTAAAAACACAAACAATGCAACACACAATTTATGAATGCTAATGAATGCCATTCCGGTGATCAGCTGAGTTTTCCAATTAACTATTACTTGGTATTCCTCAGTCACTCATATCACATCACATACCCTCACCTCCCATGTGTACGTTGTAGTTTTGTAGGACTTTTAACATACGAGGCACAATTCCCGTAACTCTTTGCTCAACGCGTACATTTAGGGATTCAATCCCAGGGTGGCCTTTTTAGGGCGATTACCCACGTACATTTAGGGATTTAAACCCAAGGAGGACTTTCTAGGGGTGATTACCTATTCACTACATTACATACATTCACAGCATGAGGATCAATAAGAGAGTTCTAGTGGTACCTTCTTCCGAACCTATCCATGTGCCTATACACACGGACAAGCGGTAAGAAGATTCCACTAAAATGTCCGACTAGACCTTATCCAGGTATCACGACCATAAATCAAATCCATACATACTTCACATGTTTCAAGAATACCATCACTACTCACATCATGCAAATAAAGTATTACAATATCGTTAATAAGTTCATTTTTGTCGGTAGTCTGGTCGGTAGAGCTGGGGTGTGCCGTGGAAACCCAAGTAGGGCCTCTACCGGTGGGTCCAAGTCCTCAGACCTCCTCTTGGTCTCAAAAGACCAAATATACACTTATTTTGCTTTATAGGTGGCTTAGTAGGTAGGATGTACCCCCTTTAGTAACTAAACATCAACCTGTATTCCCAAAATTGGTCCCTGTCGGCAGCCTGGTCGGTGTATCAATGCCTGCCGACGGGACACTACCTATGTATTCTAGCCCCTGTCGACAGCCTGGTCGGTGTACCAGTGACAGCCGGCAGGACACGGGACAGAATCCCAGATTCGTTCCAAACACCAAAAAGTGAAGACTATGATCCGAAATAAGTTAGAACAGGTAGAAACATTTTAAATCATTAACAAATCAATCGGAACACATGGAATCATCAATCAATACAAATAAAACAGATAAATCATGCTTTTTAACATCACACACATAAGATACAAATCCAATCCATAAATCAGAAAAACAACCACCATATTATTCTATGATTATAATATACACTGATCATGTATAATTTACTCACAAACACACAAATGCGTTCTTACACACCCATGTCCGTGGATATTATCATTGATAATATGAAGAAAAACTATGAGAAAACCTACCTCTTTGTTGAAATTGCAGAAACTCTGATCTTCTACTTCTTCTCTAACCTCTCTTTTGCTCTAGCAAACTCCTCTTCCTCTTTGGTTCCAGCACCCTCTACCTCTTCTCTAGATGTACCTCTTATATCCAACTTCCTTTTGAATTCAAACACTTCCTAAATCCTTCCTCGATTCATCCACACCTTCCTAATTAGATAAGGGAACTAAACACCTACTAAATTGAAACTTTCTCCTCTTCTAATTCAAATCTAATGTAAACTTACTAAACTAACCTAAAATCTAGTTAATGCTTTATACGACCAAGTCTAACTTCAATCCCAACTTAACCTTAAATAATCACACCACACTCCCCTTACTTTTTTTAATTACAATCTAACCCAACACTTCACATAATTACAAAAATCATGAATTTAGCCCATCTTACTATTATAAGTCTCATACAAATCTGAGCATGAAATATTATTAAGTTTTCCTAAGGATTATGATCACTTATAACTTACTAATTCCGGTTCCACATTAATTAAAAGCATCAAGCAATTAAATCAAATTCATATTTCCTTGTTAATTCATTTAATCAGCCATAAATTAATTCATATTATTAATTTCTGGGTTAGGGTCATTACAGCCTTCTCCCCTTTAGGAAATTTCATCTCCGAAATTCATCACCCTAGATTTTTAGAAAACCCAATCCAACAATCAGTTATGCCAATACCTCTATTAACATGTAGAATATGGAATTTTATCATAAGAAACTAATATTGTATATCTCCTCTCGGTCTCAATACAATTAATAGGACAATTAAATGGTGATCAAGCATTCAATTGGATTAAGCACAATGATAAAATACTCAAATATGGATTATAAATTCAATAGCAATAATAAAAGGATTTAAAAATTCATGGCTAGACTACATCAAAGCCTTCGCAAATAAAGTTAGCTCATCATAGAACTAAGAACAACATTTTCTTTAATAAAAAACATGGTTATCAAAAAGAATTCTCAGAACCAAAACTAAAGCAGAAAATTAAGAAGAGAAAATAATGGAACTTGATGAAGATTCCAATTCCTCCTTTCTCCGATCACGTTCTGCTCCAAAGTTTCCCTTCCAAGACTTCTTCCATGTCTAAAACTTCTTCCTCTATGCCAAATCACGTTCTAATTTATAGAACTCCTCCTCTGTTGCCAAAACGAACCAACAACTTCTAATTTTTGTTCTTTTCTTCTCCAATTCATAGTTGCCAAGTTGGTTTCTTCCTTTGCTGCTAATTCAGCCTTAGCTTCCTTCCTTCTGAACTCTTGCTGTTTGTTGATTCATCTCTTGCCTTTTTCCAAATGCACGATCAGCTCCTTCGACTTCCAATTTGGTTCTAGCCAATTCTGATTCCAACCATGGTAAGAACGATTATAACCTTCCTTTCAATCTTTTCTTTCCAATCTTCCAAGAGAATCCAAAAACGCAATTGCCAAATCTGTCTTGGTTTCTAAATTCGGCTTTTTGAAAGCAACGGCTTCTTCCTCTGTTATTTCCAAAAACGCATGAACAAAACACTTCCTTCCAAGATGAGTTAACTCGCCATAGGCGAGTTGGGCTGAACCGGCTCGGTTAGCGGGTCGGGTCGCGCCAGCTTGAGTGATCTGAGTTGGGTCTTGGTCGGCTTTAGTGGTCTGAGTCGGGTCTTGGTCGGCTTGAGTGATCTGAGTCGGGTCAGATTCCATTTCAGGGTCTTGATCCGACCCGCTTGATCTAAACCGATTTGGGTCTGATTGCCTTT
The DNA here is from genome assembly GCA_031762675.1 of Pachysandra terminalis. Lineage (NCBI taxonomy): Eukaryota > Viridiplantae > Streptophyta > Magnoliopsida > Buxales > Buxaceae > Pachysandra > Pachysandra terminalis. The sequence continues at coordinate 4,311 of JAUPMG010175613.1, forward strand.
GACCATGATTGGTCTCCAAAAGTATCTCTGCATCAATAAATTAGGCATGATTAAAATATAATGCAAAGGTAAAATAATTTGGCAAATTCTAGGTAAAATGGAGAATTAAATATGAGAAAAATACCAGATAAGTCATGAAATTAAGGCTATAAAATGTGGTATTTCATGACTTATCACTTCTCTGATATCTTACGCTGCTTTTCAAAGTCTCTCTCCCTACCTTGTTCCCTTGGCCTAAAAGTCTTACCCTTGTCTCTATCACTCAGCTTCACGTTCATACCTCCTTGAATGTTCTGCCTCCTTTCTTGCTCCCTTTGAATCAGTTCATTCAAATCTCCTAAGATCTTATATCAACTTGTCATCGAGGGATCCACCCTTTCCTCAATAGATGAGCTCTCACCAACTACCTTTTTCTGTCCCTCGACCATCTACAAATCAATTAAAATATCCAAGTGTACATCCAAAAATACTTACAAATATATTAATTACAACAATCAAAATAAGTAATAACATAACCATGCCATGCATACAACACACAATTCCACACATGTGAATCCTAATGTTCATGTCTAAGTTCTCTTCACCCTAGGCAATCTAACCTGGAGCTCTGATACCAATCTGTCACGCTCCAAATCCGAGATCTTTGATCTCGAGGATCATAAGGTACGACCTTCAGATACAAACCCCTTGGATGCAGTCTACCAATCCATTACTATTCGCAATGCTCAATCAGAGTAAAACAAACTTTAAATGGAAGTCTAAATCATAAATGAAGCCATTATAAAGTCTCAATGTCATTACATCAAAGTATCGAATCCAAAACAGAAAGTAAACAGGTCTGAATTTTCATCTACGTTATTACATTTCAATGTAACTAAATCTGGAAAACAGAAAATAAGCAGCAGCTAAGCATCCTATTCCATCTTGTGTCCTTCGCTCCAACTCATCTCCTTAACCTATCTGATGGACAACACGCATAGGTGTGAGCTTTTTAAGTCCCAGTAGGAACCAAAGTCCTATTCTCACATTATCAAAAATAATACCAACCATATACACATGCATCATATTAAACATTAATAGATAATTTCACTTTCATGATAAAATACAGTTATCCTTTAACCAACCTCATGCCTTAGTATCATAATCATATCATTGTATGAATATCAAAAACAAAAAACATAGAAGAGAAGAATATTATGATAAATGCAGAAACATAATTAGTGATGAATGAATGAATGCTATGATGGTTAAAAACACAAACAATGGAACACACAATTTATGAATGGTAATGAATGCCATTCCGGTGATCAGCCAGGTTTTCCAAGTAACTATTATTTCGTATTCCTCACTCACTCTTATCACATTACATACCCTCACCTCCCACGTGTACATCGTGGTTTTGTAGGATTTTCAACCTACGGGGCTCAATTGCCTTAACTCATTGCTCTTCGCGTACATTAAGGGATTCAATCCCAGGGTGGCCTTTTTAGGGTGATTACCCACATACATTTAGGGATGTAAACCCAGGGAGGCCTTTTTAGGGCGATTACCCATTCACTACATTACATACATTCACAACATGAGGATCAGTAAGAGAGTTCTTATGGTACCTTCTTCCGAACCTATCCATGCGCCCCTACACACGGACAATAAGTAAGAAGATTCCACTAAAATCTCTGACTAGACCTTATCTAGGTATCACGACCATAAATCAAATCCACACATGCTTCACATGTTTCAAGAATACCATCACTACTCACATCATGCAAATCAAGTATTACAATATCGTCAATAAGTTCATTTTGGTTGGTAGTTTGGTCAGCAGGGCTGGGGTGTGCCATGGAAACCCAAGTAGGTCCTCCACCAGTGGGTTCAAGTCCTCGAACCTCCTCTTGATCTCAAAAGACCAAATCTACACTTAGTTTGGTTCACAAGTGGCTTGGTAGGTAGGATGTACCCCCGTTTAGCAACTAAACATCAACTTGTACTCCCAAAATTGGTCCCTGTTGGCAGCCTGGTCGGTGTACCGGTCCCTGCCGACGGGACACTACCTATGTATTCTAGCCCCTGTTGGCAGCCTTGTCGGTGTACCAGTGCCTGTCGACGGGACACGAGACAGAATCCCAGATTCGTTCCAAACACCAAAAAGTGAAGACTATGATCCGAAATAACTTAGAACAAGTAAAAACATTTTAAATCATTAACAAATCAATCGGAACACATGAAATCATCGATCAACACAAATCAAACGGATAAATCATACCTTTTAACATCATATACATAAGATACAAATCTAATCCACAAATCGGAAAAACAACCACCATATTATTCTAGGATTATGATACACAGTGATCATGTATAAATATAACTTATAATTATATGTTAATTTATACACAAACACACGAATACATTCTTACACACCCATATTCGTGGATAATATTCTTGATAATATGAAGAGAAGCTTTGGAAAAACCCACCTCTTTGTTGAAATTCTAGAAATTGCAGAAACTCTGATCTTCTTCTTCTCTCACCTCCTCTTCATCTTTTGCTCTAGCAGACTCCTCTTCCTCTTTTGTTCCAGCACTCTCTACCTATTCTCTAGATTTGCCTCTTATATATAACTTCCTTTTGAATTCAAACACTTCCTAAATCCTTCCTCAATTCATACACACCTTCCTAATTAGATAAGGGAACTAAACACCTACTAAATTGAAACTTTCTCCTCTTCTAATTCAAATCTAATGTAAACTTACTAAACTAACCTAAAATCTAGTTAATGCTTTATACGACCAAGTCTAACTTCAATCCCAACTTAACCTTAAATAATCACACCACACTCCCCTTACTTTTTTTAATTACAATCTAACCCAACACTTCACATAATTACAAAAATCATGAATTTAGCCCATCTTACTATTATAAGTCTCATACAAATCTGAGCATGAAATATTATTAAGTTTTCCTAAGGATTATGATCACTTATAACTTACTAATTCCGGTTCCACATTAATTAAAAGCATCAAGCAATTAAATCAAATCCAAATTTCCTTGTTAATTCATTTAATTAGCCACATATTAATTTGTATTATTAATTTCTAGGTTAGGGTCACTACAAGTCTCTCTTGAAGTGCCCCTTCTTCCCGCAATTCCAACAACCTTGACTACCACTTCCTTGAGGAGCTCTCGACCTGCTGTTCCTTGATTTAGAGCGGTTAGAATTTTTGTTTCCCTTCTTTGACGATCTGCCCCTTTCTTCTACACTCAAAACATTACCTGATGTTTCACCAATTCCAGAATTCTTCTTGCGAGCTTATTCACTTAGAAGAACACTCACAACATCATCATACTCCAAAGTACCTGAACCAGACAAGTTTCTCACAGCCATTACAAGACTATCCCAACTATCTGGTAATCCTAATAAAATCAATAAAGCCCTCATTTCATCCTTAAAAATTATTCCGACCGATTCCAACTAACTTGTGACAGTGTTGAACTCGTTTTAGTGCTCAGCCACACTACCACTGTTCAACATCTTTATATTGAATAATCTTTTCATCAGAAAAACCTTGTTCGATGTTGATGGTTTTTTGTACATCTTTGATAGGGCCACCAATAAATCTGCTGCAGTTTTATCCTTAGAGATATTAAAAGCCACAGATGACGTAAGGGATAATCTAATCGTACCCAAGGCTTTCTTGTCCAGAATCTCCCAATCGCCATCTGACATCTTTTCATGTTTCTTTGACAGTCCTCCTAGGGGACGAAAAAGATCCTTCTAATATAGAACATCATCGATTTGCATCTTCTAGAATCCGAAGTTTGAACCATTGAACTCTTTGATTCTCACATTCCTTCTTCCGCCATTGCTCCCACTCAACCAATAGCTCTAATACCAGTTGTTAAGAAAGAAAGAGAAAAAAGATGAAGAAATCAAGAACGCAGGTTTACGTGATTCGGCAAATAGTGCCTACGTCCACAGATGCACACCAAGATCTATTATTCTCTAAAACTTAGAATAATGTGTTACAATGATTAAGGAAACCCCAAACTACAAAAGTATAAATAAATACCCTGTAATTATGACTAAACATAATATAAGTGAAACTCGTATTATTTCCCTAAACATAATAGAAGTGAAACTCTTATTATTTCCCTATATCCCCACACCCCATCAGGAAAAGGGAAACTCCTATTATTTGCCTAACAACAAAAGAGGGGTTTGAGTGAAACACAAATATCTCATCCCATCATTCATCCCATTTAGGTGGTTGGTGATGGTGACATTCCCGACAGGGTTGTTATCCTTACCAACTCTAGAGATAACAGGATTGTTATCCTCACCAACATCAGTCTCCACATAACAACAATAAGTTGTGAGATTTGTGGCACCTACATCATCCCTCACCCCCTAAGCACCGGACCCTACTGTGGTGATCCTCTGTACTTTAGCTTCCACTGTGACACCTCCACTGGCCAACTTAGCTTTGTTGCACCCAGTGGCAACTACATGGTCATCTCTCTGATCAATCAAGAAAAACAAACATTCCTAATCCAAGTGGAAGATTCGAATCCTGTCACATGTACCTCTGGAGCCAATTCTTTGCATTTAAACGAGACCTCGCTGTTTTTCACGAACCACCACCACCAGTACTGCTTCTCAGCTGAATTGTTCCTCTCATGTAGAACTTCGGTGGAAGTCTCCATCAGAGCAAATCTGTACTTCATCAAAGGACTGCAATGAGTACTGGCCACAATCAACTTGCGAGCTGAATACTACTGGAGATGGAAAGCAAAGGTGCAAAGGTGCAAATGCAAGGAAAGCTTTCATTGGGATCCCTTAACTGCAAGTTGCACTCAAGGTTGGAAGATGCTTCTTTTACACATACTGATTCTGATTTAAATTTACTGCATCAAATACTAAGAGTTTTAATCTCTAGCATTTATTTTGTTTCTTATCCAGTGGGTGGTAACCCTAACCAACTAGAAAGGTCTTCGCGAAAAAGCAAACCATGGGTTCTGATAGTTGCAGTTCCTATTATATCTGTGGTTCTTGTCTCTTGCACCATTCTCTCTGTCATATATTTGAGGAGAAGAAGGATGACCAAAAGAGAAGGTAACTACTTAAGCATTCACATGTTGGATCTTCATATTATATTTTCACAATACAGTGGTGTTGAGGTATGGAGTCTAATTCCTTATATCTAACTTCTGTTTTGGGGTCATTTCTATTAAGGGTAATTTTGTACTTTTGCTTTTTTGGGGTGTTACCTTAACCTAATATGTGATAATTAGGACATACAAAAATGGAAAATAGTTTTATACTCAGACACGGTATTTGTTATGTATGTAGATACTATTCAAATCAGGACACGCCTGTTTTGCAGATGTGGGTCTCACTAATCATGCATACATGTCATTGACATATCTTGTGATGAATAGTGCTCGGGTACATAACAAATACCCTGTCCGGACATAAAATTATTTTCTTATAAAAGTTTATAGCGAGAGTAGGGAAGTGGTGAAGGAGATCTCTGTAACCCTGTTCTTATTTTCTTGATTAGACTGGATTCTCTTTGCTCTGTGGTTTTTTCCTAAAAAGGTTTTCCACGTAAATCGATATATTTGTGTGTTCTTGATTTGTGTTCTTCTTCTTGGTTTATCTTTCTTTCTTAATAATTGGTGTGGTATTTATGTAGAGTTAAAGTGATTCATACTCAGTATTATTGGTGCATTGTGCACCATATTCCAACAAATCTTTTAATTTTCAATATCCATAATGTTTTTGAGTTCCTCCCATGATGTAATGACAGTTTATGAATTCTAATAATGTCTTTAAATCAGAGTACAGGGAAAGGATTCAAGAACATCCAACAGTTCATTTGGGTGAGAGTGACCAAAATATCCAAGACTTAATAAGTTCAACTGGTTATACAGATGATGAGAAGGCGGGCATATACGTCCCATTGTTTGATTTAGAAAGCGTATTAGCTGCTACCGACAACTTCTCAAATTCAAACAAGCTTGGGCAAGGAGGTTTTGGGCCTGTATACAAGGTAACACTTCTTTGATTCAGACCACCAGAATACATGTCAATCTAGTGTTTAAAGTATATCACAGTGGAAAATGTGTATAACAATAGGGAAAGCTACCTGGAGGACAAGAAATAGCTGTAAAAAGGCTCGCACGGACCTC
>JAUPMG010175653.1:0-10501 GCA_031762675.1 Pachysandra terminalis
ACTAGATAGATAGCAAAATTCTTAAAAAATAGAAAATGAAAATCTGATTTAGTTACCTTAATCTTGTGGAGGATTGATAGCAACAGCGAGCGACGGGGACAGCGGAGAAGGCAAATGATCTAGAAGGAGTGCGAGCAAATCGAGAGGGAGAGAGCGCAGAGGAGAGGCGACGGCGACGAAGGTAGACGCAACGCACGAGAGGAGGAAAGAGGAAGAGAGAAAGGGAAAGAGAAGGGTTTTTTGAGAGATGAGAAATAAAACCTATGCCGGCGGTTATTAAACACCCGCCGTCTATTAAACAGTAGTCAGCGGTTTAGATAAAACCGTCGACGATGGATCATATGTATCTCGGCGGTTTTAAACACTCGCCGTCCATTAATAATAAGTCGGCGGCCTAAGTAAACTCGCCGACTATGGGACATAATGTTTCTCGGCGGTGTTCTAACAACCGCCGTCCCTTAACCATAAGTCAGCGGTGTTTCTTAGACCACCGACTATGGGTTATATGTGTTTCGGCGGTTTTTGAAAAATCGCCGCCATATATACACCCTATATTGGCGTTTTTTGAAAAACCGTCGATCAAGGCGTACTCTCTAGCGGGAATTATCTCGTTAGAAAGGCTTTTTTGCGCGTAATATTTTGGCGGTTGTTAAATTGAAACCGTCGATATAACAATATATAACGGCGGTTTAATAAAAACCGTCGTTACATACTGCCACTAAAAACCACTTTTTTTGTAGTGCAATGATTCTTTGAGTATAAGGCCTATACTCGAATTTGTGCTCCTTGTCCAAAACATCAATAAGAGCAACTTCTGAATTTGAAGAATGAAGTGCCCAGAAAGAAGCTCGAGGATGCGGCCCTTCTACAACTCGAATTATAGAGTCTTCGCTAATTCGAACTAGTGCATAATTGGGATAGGGCTTCCATAAAAAAAAGCTGTAAAAAGACGGTATCCATGACGGTTTCAACCACTCGACCGCCTATTAACCTAGCTTGATCCTCCACAATCATATCAAGGTTTTCGTATAGATTACCCAGAAAATACGGAGCTAAAGAAACTTCAATTCCTTGAGCCAATCGAATTGGAAGAGAAAAAACTTTCTCTTGAACCTTATCATGTGGGTATCCCATCAGAATGAAATGGGATAGCCAAGTAGCAAGGAAGGCTTCGAAATAGATATTACTTGAACTTCCTTCGCTAAGAACCGTTGTAAGAACATTTGACTTACTTTTTGAAAATTCTTCCCTCCAAAAGAATCAAATCCAGTCATTCAAAGTTTGCCTAGAGCCACTGCCATCACTGGTGCTTTTCTTCAAAACTACCTTTTTCTTCAAATGCTCCAAACCATTGATTAAATCAATATAAATCACTTGCTCTTTGTGAGAAAGTATAATGACAGGATGACTTTGGCCAAGAATTGGAAGATTGCAGAGAACTCCCACATCCTCTAAAGTTGGAGTTATTTCCCCGAACACAATAACAAACATATGGGTTTGGGGATTCCATCTACGAATAAGAGCTTTGAAAGCTTCATTATCCCTGGAAATCTCTTGAAGAGATACTCGAATGGCGTTAAAAATACCAGTATTCTTCAACTTTGCCACATAGACAGGATTGGCGAGGATATTTCTACACCAAGAACCCTAACCAGAAGAAAGACTGAAATGAGATTTGAAAGAAATACAAGGAAATGGGTAATCACCTATAGCGATCTTGAAATAAGGAATCAGTTGAAAGCGATTGATATTCGTAAAAAAATCAAACTGCTCTAGAAAAGGAGATAATAGATCTTTCCTATCCGCATTGGCAGGAGGTACAAAACCATTCGAAGAATTCGGGAAAAGTTCATCAACTATTTCAGCACACTTTTGATCAGAAACTACAATAGTCTTCTTCGGCTTCGAAGCTTTGCCTTTACCTTTGGGACCCATTTCAAATGGCAAGAAAAGAAAAGAAAGTGAAGAAATTCGAAAGCAAGAAATTTGCAGAGAAAACAAATGCTAAACATAGAAAAAGTACGTATGAAGAAAGGTAAACCAATCTCATACTTATACATTTTGAAATTCAAAATGATTAAGTTGCCTAGGTTTTCAAAACGACGGCTCCTTGGGTTACCAAGAGTTTCGCATTACCCAATACCTAGGTGACATGTGGCATTACAATTAATGCAACATGAGTGTCACACGAAAGAGCAAAAATGATGGTTTATGACCACTCATAGCTCATTTAATGCGCGTGATAGTCTTTCCCTTGAAATTCGCTCTTAAAGCACGTCTAATCAACAAGTGATAGCTAATGATGATCTGCCCAATAAAATTTGGAATATGTAATTTAATTTTGAATATATATATATATATATATATATTTCGAAAATCCCATATGTAGGAGAATCTCGAATATATCTACTTGAGATAGACCTTAAACTTCAAAGGCCTACATATGTAGGAGAATCTCGAAAGACGAGTATTTCTTCGAATGGCTACTCACGGTAGGAGAATCATATTTGAGGTAGAATATTTCCTTTGAAGAGATCAATGTACTTTCAAGTGAAAACACATGAATTACATTCTATATTCTAAGAAAAATCTTAGACCAATGTTTCCTTCGAAGAGATTCTCGAATAGATCAATGTATTTTCAGAAAAAAAAACTTTTGAATTACATTTCATATCCTAATGATAACCTTAGACCAACAGTCTTCCGAGGGAAAACCTTCGAAATGACCATACTTTCAAATGAAATCTTTTGAAATACATAAGAAAAACCTTAAACCAAGATTCCATTTGAAGAAAAGTCTTCAAGATGATCTAATAAGATATTATAGTTCTTTTAAGCTGTTATAGCTCCACAAAAATTGCCTCATATCTGTAATGCGTTTACAACGTGGCTAAAAAATCACTTTTTAAACACAGGGGACTAATGATGATGAGTCAATTTGAAAATTGTTTTAATCCAATAATAAAATGACATCTGGCAATGCCAGTTATGCGAATATACATTCCAAAGAATGTATACTTCAAATTCTGAATGTCTTTTTGAAAAACTACCCTTAATGGGAGAATATTTGTAAGAATAAGTATATTTCGAAAAAGCCTATTTCGAAGGATTACTTCGAAATTAATATATCTGAAGCTCTATTTGACATAAACTTCAACCTCATTTTAAAGAAACAATCTTTGAAATATTCAACAAATATAGCATACATCAAGTTAACCACCTTAAAAGGGTCAATTCATCATACATTGTTTTGATAATGTATTTCGAAATAGTAATTTTGGACATTTCGATATAATATCTCGAAATGACCTACTTATTATCCCAAAAAGATAATCATACACACAAATTGAGATTAAATTTTGAGATAGTAACTCGAAATAATTATACTAAGGATATAAGTTATGAATTATAAGGGAACACACCCTGACAGTCATTACTCTTCGAAGTTAATAAATTTGAAGTCATTCATTCAAAATAGGGGAAAATAAACATTAGACTTTCAGGAATGGAGGGCCAGAGAGATAAGTCCCATAAAGACTCTCGAAGATCTTGTAGCATTAAATGACTTGAATCAATACAGAACAGTAACGTATCATCACTTTTATAACGCTATATTCATTAACTTAACTAAACGTTTTGAAAATGTTTATTGAAACGTTACATATTGAATTAAGCGTTTTGAATATTGAATATTCAAATCAAAATGCATGTTCAATCAAACGTTGTCAATCCATTCATGAAACGTTGCAAACAGTTGAATAATGAGTTTGATGCTATAAAAGGAGAATGGGGCATCAGAAAGAGAGATTGAATCTCTCAGCATTTGACATTCTCTGAGAATTGCAGAGCATTTGTCTTATAAATTCTCTTTTCTGAAATCCGTTAAATTATGTTGTCTCTCTGAACATTTCGGACTGATCTTATCATTTTTCTCCATTTGTTTAATCTTTAGCCAAATGAAACCTTTCGTTGGAACGGTCTTTCTTTGATTTAGGCCAGTAAAAATAAGTGTTTGAATCATTTGTTGTTCAAATTATTTGGGTTAATTAATATTTAATTGTTAATTTGATCATTAACCAGTTTGAGCATCACTAATACTAGGAATTAAGCTTATCCATGCCTAGATAATAGGGATGTGGATTTTCTGTGATCTGAATCACAAATCACATAGAAAGTTAACATGTATCCACAAGTGAATCCCATTAAGAAAAATGACCTGCAATTTTTAAAACCATAAGAGAAATATGAACCTGGGGCCATCACTTTAACGCCGATTAAAGTGATGGGCCTATGTGAGAAATTTCGTGTGATCCTGATCGCAGAAGATCCTCGTCCAAATACTAACCCATCATTCGAACGAGTAGACTAAGAATGTCTTTATTTTCACAAAAAAAAAAACAAAAGAGTAAGAATGTCTTGTAATCCTCTCCATCAACTTCGAATTGGCTTGAGGGGCTGAGCTTCACCAACTACAGCCACTCAACCACCATTCCATTAGAATAGTCGTAGTTTGAATTTTGAAGCTTAGAAAATAATTTATTAAAAAGGAGGAAACGCCGGTCCCACAACGGGATTGCAATATGTATAGTCTCCAAGAGCTTCATAATGAGCCGAAAAGGGTGATAAACATGTTTGACATTCCGACCCATCCTCGACTTATTGTCGCAGTTTCAGCTTCAATGACATTTGCCACGTGGCAAATAAGATCTTTACCTTGTTTTTAGTTAAAAAGGTCTAACAATGACACGGTCAATATTTCAAAGGTTAGATATATAGTGTGAGCATGTCGTCCCTTGATTACGGTCTAAGGCTGCGTTCCGCCCGGCTTACAAAAGTGCTTATTAAGGTACTTTTTTAAAAAATTAAAAGTGTGTTTAATGATATCTAATGGGTAAGTGCTTACCCACAAGCACTAGAAGAAGGTTATCCATACAGAGAAGAAGCTTCTCATATCCTTTATGTGAGAAGTTATTTTCAAACTTTAGTAATATTTTATAATATCTATTTTATTTTTAAACTCTTATAAAAATTTAAATAAGTATATTACCAAACAATATTTTTTTTCAAACAAACAATTTATTGCTGCTGTGTATAAGTACTCTCATTGAGTCACTAATGCAACAAGTGCTTTTATAAGAGATGTGAAATAAGACGTTGAGTTTTACTTTAAAAAAGAAAAAAAAAAGGTGAAAAAAACAGAGAATTAATATTCAAAGTGCTTTGAAATGAGGTTAAATGGTAATATTTTTAGTAATATTTTATGATACCTATTTTATCTCTAAACTCTTATAAGCACTTAAATAAATGTATTTACCGAACGATATAGGAAAAAAGCAGAGTTTATATTCAAAGTGCTTTGAAATGAGTTAAATGGTAATATTATAAAATATATGTCTTGAGGCCAAATATAGGTTTGGTGCTTAAGGACTTACTACAAGTAGTGAGCACATAATTCATTTAAAATCATTTTTGAAACACGCCAAATGTTACATACTCAAAAGTAGATATACGACACTTGCTAGATTATAATATTTATATACAGTGTTTAAGTGCCATCCAATATAATTTAGTAACCTAGGTTTGGCATAATGACAACAAGTACTTTTCAAACCTTGGCCAACACATATTCACAAACATCTTTTCTATCGTTTGAAAGTATGTTTTAACAAACTCCTGTCTTTAGTAACTATCAATAAAATAGCGGAATATTTGCTTTTTGCTTATAACAATACATATTTTAAAGACGAATATACACTTATGTAGTTTGTTTAGTGATATTAAGAACAAAACAGATACTTATAGTTTGATAAAATTACACCAAACATAACTTTTAACCAATAGCTTTGATTGAAAGTCTTTTTTAACAAATTCATCCATATTGAAGCCCTTCCATTGATAGAAAGCTATGCCAAACATACCCTTATTTTCAATGGACCTAATTGGGTAGGAAAAAACCATTTACTTAATGGAGAGAGGCTTCACATCGTATAAAGCAAAATGGTTGAAACATCGGTTGTAGTGTATGTGCACGTAGGGGGCAGAGACAGGTGGCCCCCTCAAAACTTTTAAAAAAAAAATTTAGTATATCTAATTTGACCACTTAAACAACGTAATAACAAAGTTGCCCCCATAAACTTAAAAATATATATAAATATATATATTAAATGTAATAGTAAAGCGCCCCCAAAATAATTAAACAAATATTATGTATAATTGGTCTTCAAAAAATGTATCCAGGCTTACTTATTTTAATATGGGATTATTCTCCTGATCAACAAGATGAAATTCTGCAATTAAATTGAGTTTTTTAAATATTTTTTTACTTTTTATATATTTATGTTCAAATTAATTGGATCATGGATGTATTTTTTCTATAATTCCATTAAAATATTATTTAAGTTTTATTATTTAAAATTTTTAAATAACTTGATTTTATTATTAAAAAATTTATTCATTACTTGCTATATATAGAACTAAGCAATTTTCGACCCAACCCGTCTGAGTCCAACTCGATTAAACAAGTTAAGATTGACCCGTTTATTAATTGGGTTGAGTTTAGGTTTAGGTTCTATGATTTTTCAACCCGTCTATAAACGGGTCAAACCCATCCATATCCTTTAAAGGTATAACCCGTTTATGACTCACCCGGTTTTGGATCAAACCCATTGCCACCTCTAGATGTATATACGCATACCACACGTTCATAGACGTACATGAATGCATACTGTGCATTCTAATACCGTCATACTTTTTAATAGCCTGATTAATGCTTCGATTATCTCGCTGCAGACGAGATCCACTCATGAAAAAAAAAAAATCTAAAGATACCGAGTCACAATCAAGTCGTCTTTGACCGATTACATTTATGGCAATAATTTCTTAAAATTACAATAATTTTGAATCAATTGTTTAGCATAGAGCTTAGAAGCATATACTGTTGATACGGAATTTGTGTTGCTTGACCCGCTTTAAGTCATCAATCAGGATCGAGCCGCTTAAAGGAGCTTAAACCGTGCGAGTACGTGATGACGTCGTGTGTCGGTTACTTCCGCATTGTTCGGGGTTGGATAAGGTCTTGTCTGGACACGCGGGACATCTCAACCTTCCGCCTAAACCGTCGAGCAGCCGTTCGGACGACGCTATGCCTGTGCTCGACAAACATAAAGAAAGAGGAAGGAGAAGGGGGAGAGCCAAGACCAAGAAGTACACAGCAATTTTACGTGGTTCAGCAATATGCCTAGTCCACGGGGGCTGCCTTGTATGAGGTCTTTTTCCACTATTTAAAAATACATGGAATACAATGAATATCCCATTCATATGAGGATGAAAGAAGTAAGAAAGAAATGAGAGAGAGGAAGGGAGAGGGAAGGAAAGAGATGTTCCTTCTACAGTGTTCTTCTATTTTTCTGATGTACAGAGCTTTCTCCTCCAGATTTTTCTCCTCTTTTTCCATCATTTTTCATCATCATTCTTCTGTTCTGAAGTGGTCCTCATATAGCCTTATCTTTACTTGGTCTCTAAGTAAACTTGGCTTGCAAGTCTTGAGTGAGAGTGTGATATGTGGATATTGAGTCAACATGTAAATATTTTATGAGAAATATCTGAAAAATATCTAATGGAAGGTGAGTCACATGTAGATAGAATAGAACAGTCAGGTCGGACCGGGTAAGACTAGGTCGGACCAGTTAGACCGGATTGGACCGGGTCAGACCCAATTAGACCGAGTTGGACAGGGTCAAACCAAAATAGACCAGGTTGGGGTCGGGTCGAATCGAATTAAACTAAGTTGAGTCGGGTTTGGACCGGTTGGACCGGTTTGGCCGGATTAGACTGGGTCGAATGACCCATTAGACCCATAGTTCATAGGTCAAGCAAGTCAAGCAGATTAAGTAAGTGACACGTGGTCAAGCAGGTGGCACGTGGCTACTTAATTAGATCACTGGATCAACAATACTAATTAGCCGCTTTAAGTGATGGGTCCCAATCCATTAATGTTGATTAGTTCTTAAGCCGCAAATTGTAGATTCTACTATAAATAAACCGAAAAGCAGATCAGATTCCTTGTCTATTACTTACTTGTACATCAACTACACTTGTTAATGTATTTATCAACAAATTTTCAAATCTTATGAGAAGTATGGGAAAGTAAAACAGCAAACCTCCTCCTCCTTTTTTGTCTTGTTTCTTGATTTTCAAAAACAAATAAATGTTTGCTTTGAAGCCATGTCCCCATTTCCAATAAATGCCAAGTCCCGAAAAAACAGTCTTACTTCCAAGATAAGTAGCCATTCAAGTCAAAGAAAAGAAAGGAAGAGATTGAAGTCAAAGAAAATAGGCGCTCGTTTAATCTTTCACATTGATGAAGGAATGGCATCCACAGAACACAAGGCTCAGAATTCTCCAGACACATAAGTACAACCATGACCAATATTTCAATGTGCTTTAATTATAATACACTTAAGTTCTGTTTGGATGCTAGGAAAATTATAGAAGTTTGTTACGAAAATAATATTTGTAGAAAGAAGTAAAATTTAATTTTCCTTGAGGTTTTTGGTTGCTTAAATCTTGATTTTGTTGTTTGGTTAACAAGAATGAATGAGAAAAGTTTTCATCCAACTATTTTACCCTTCTTTGTATAAGTGAACTTTTTTAATAAATTCGGTATAACCATACCATTTTAGTGTGCAACGTCATTTATGCATGTATACCCAATGATACCCGTCGAGTATCGGGTCTCTTGAATTTTTTCAAAAATTCATCGAGCAGTATCTTTAATTATTAAGATTTGGTTCTAGGACTTGTCAATCCTATCCCGAACTCGTCAAAGGTATAGCAATATCACTTTAGTGTGCAACATCGTTTATGCGCGGGTATACCTGTCAGGTATCGGGTCTCTTGAATTTTTTTAAAATTTCATTGATTAGTATGTTTAATTATTACGGTCTGGTTCATTGAGGTTTTTGATAATTATAATTAGATCCTCCGATTTTTTGAAATTATAACACCTTTGGTCGAAAACCTCAAAAGGTCGATCAATTAACGACATTGAGCCATTGCCTGTTATACCCCTTATAAAGAATGAATGACTTTTAAATAAACTGGATAAACCTTAAGTCTAAAGTATGGATGCGGATCTCTGGATCACATGAAACCTCGTGTGAACCTCACAGGAGGTTGACATGTGTCCACTAGTCGGCCTCATTAAGAAGGGTGACTGCAATTTTTAAAACCCTAAAGAAAAAGGTGAAGATGGGGCCCACCACTTTAACCGACTTTTATTTCAAGTAGAAGCCAATTAAAGTGGGGCCGCTTAGGACACATGTCAACCACCTTTGAGGTTTGCAAAAGATTTCCTGTGATCCAGATAACAAAAGATCCTCATCCCTAAAATATCCCTCTTATTTTTAAGACTAAAGAGCCATCATGCGCTAAAGTCACACTTGAATCATTCATAAAAAAGAAAAAAAAAAAAAAAATACATCAAACGATTGATGAAGAACAGTTTATAAGGAGTATATCAGTTAATGATTAAGTGTTATTTGTTGACCGACCACTTGAGGTTTTCGACAAAAGATGTTATTGTAATTTTAAAAACTTCAAAGAGTCTAACTATAATTGTCAGAAATCTCATAAGATCAAAGTGTAATTTTCCTTCCATCATGGTTGTAAATTGTAATGCTTAGATCATGG
Source organism: Pachysandra terminalis (assembly GCA_031762675.1). Classification (NCBI taxonomy): domain Eukaryota; kingdom Viridiplantae; phylum Streptophyta; class Magnoliopsida; order Buxales; family Buxaceae; genus Pachysandra; species Pachysandra terminalis. The sequence continues at coordinate 9,691 of JAUPMG010175653.1, forward strand.
TTGCATCCTTGATGTAACTGATGATGCATGGTATGTAGTATGTAATGATGAAATAGATTTTTCAAGCTTAGATCATAAAACACCGATATAGCTGACTTTGGGCCGCTTTTCCCATTTTTCTATCTTAGAACCTGTTTTAACGAAATCGCTTCCGTATAAAACACTTGTCTTTTTTTTGGGTTGGTATAACTTTCTATTTTGAGGACGATCTCTTCTGCTTTTTAGCTTTATTTTAGAGTCCCTAACCGTTACCTTTTTAAGAAAACTGGATAGTGCATGCAGATTGTACTTGTGAGTAGGTGCCAACTTCATAGAGACAGATGGAATACTGTGAACGCATGCAAACGTACGGTGCTCCTCTCCTTCACGTTTTAGCGGATCGATCACTTTTTTTGCCAGGTGGTAAAATCGGTTTTTGGGTCTTGAGGTGGTGGCCGGTCTCTATTGGATAGAGTTATCTACAAAACTGAGGTACGTACGGTGCTCCTCTCCTTCGCGTAGGATTAAGCGGATCGATCACTTTTTTTGCCAGGTGGTAAAATCGGTTTTTGGGTCTTGAGGTGGTAGCCGGTGTCTATTGGATAGAGTTATCTACAAAACTGAGGTACGTACGTACGTACCTCAGTTAAGACTTGGAAATGGCTCGTATGTATCGAGCTTGAGCTTATTAATTTGGCTTTTGCTTAAGCTTAAGAAAAAAGTTCATTGATGGGTTTGTTTTTGGCCTTATGTTATATCTAGAGAATTGGATCTAAAAGTCAAGTCCGAAGTTTATTAAATATGCTTTGACGAGCCTGATCATAAAATAGAA
>JAUPMG010175664.1:0-10501 GCA_031762675.1 Pachysandra terminalis
GATTATTTTTTTTTTATTTCTTTCTTTCTTTAGTATTGATACTAAAGGATTAGAATCCTTTTAAATAAGGGAACTAGCTATCTATCCAACTCTTCAGTTTCAACGATTTTTGGACTCTTCCCACTGTAATATATATAGTTTTTTTTAATTTCTTTAGTATTGATGCTAAAGGATTAGAATCCTTTTAAAGAAGGGAACTATCTGTCTATCCAACTCTTCAGTTTCCACATTTTTGTACTCTTTCCTCTATAATATTCTTTTATTTATTTTTTCCAAAATGTAACAATTTGAAATTGAAGTTTTCAATGACAAATCTCGATTCGATTGAACTGGTAAACGGTTGGTTCATTGGTTGAATTGGCGGTTCTTTAAAAAACTACAGTTCTATCTAAACTAAGCTGATTTTAAATAATTTTGGTTGAACCCATTATGTCCGTCGGACCCTTTTATTTCTCTCTTTCTTTCTTTCTTTCTTTCACACACACACACATATATATCTCTCTACATATATGCACACACATGTTCTCATCATAGGGCATAGTAAACCTTCTTATCCTGACACATGGCACTTTTTTCGGCATACAAAAAAGTCCCACTAATGTTTTTGCCACATGAGCGTCAGTCAAAAAATTCAGACCTATCACACTTATAACTGTCTGATCAGGCTCTCAAATTGCAGACCATATCATTTTTTACAGTATTGCACAACAGTGTTTTTTATGTGGTCATCAATTCCATGTTCTGACTTCTGATCAGATGGATACAATTGGGCTGACCATCAGCATAAATGCTCACGAAACAGAAACATTAGTGGGTTTTTATTGTGGGCCTAACAAAATATCACATGTCAGGATATTAGAGTGCAAATAGGAAAGGTTCTCCCTCCCTCCCTTTAAGTTTTTTAAACTTTTCTACAGTCTAAACTCCAATCTTAATTAATGTATGACTATTCTTAATCGTTTTTTTTTTTTATTAAGGATAGATTCTTTATCCTTTTTATTAAGAATTTGTTAATTCGTACTGGTGTCAATGGATACTCAAATCGATGCCCATATACTTGATGTACCTATTCCTAACTAGCAAGGTCTAGCTCCACAAAAAAAAATTCCATAAAAAATTAAGCCCATTTTTTTTGTTGACGCTTTGTGTAGAGCGCTTGGTTCAAAAACCTGACAAGTTAGATGGGAACTTGTCACGGAGTAGTGTGCCAATGGGGTAACTATCCCAGGAAATCCCCCCGCTTACCAACATGCCAATTATGAATACACATTATGAGTATAATTTTCTTATTATATAAATGTGGAAAAAATGCTATAAAAAGTTTATGATTTCTTCACCTTTGATTTCATGCATGGATTTCAAAAATAAGTCTTTTATATATATATATATATTTTAAAACAATATTACCCAATGAGACTTGACATTTGATGGGATGGTATCGGAACCACCCATTTCATACCCAACCCTAATGAAACCCAAATCCGATGAACATAATATATATGTGTGTGTGTGTGTGTGTACACACACACACACACATAGATATATATGGTCCCCCAAGAAAACTTTTCTACCATCGCCTCACATGGTAGAAAAGTCAATGTAAGATGGTATTCTTCACCCATTAAATAAAGCTTATCATTTCTCATTTGTACACACACAACACAGATGTGAGCAAGACAGAGAACAAAATAATTCTAGGTCCTTTATACATCCTATATAATGTATTTTGTGATTGTATGATACAAGGAACTAAAATCATGCTCTGAGCTCCTCTCCCAAAGAATCCCCTAAACCTCACTGTAAAGCACACACAAGCAAGAGAGATGCATAAATGCTAGAGTAATGTAGCCATATAGATATGTTTACATATGTATATGTGCACATATAGGGGAACAGCTTTCCTAGTTAGGGCTCCAGTGAAGAGTTTCAGACAGGTCCAATTCTGACAATGTGGCAGCTGAGGGGGGGTAGCCCAAAGAACGCTCATGTGTCAGCCACCTCAGCTTGTCTACATAGTGTAAATTTCAGCCCAATGAGACATTAAACGATTTTTATTTTTAAAATAATAAAATTTTGAATGGTTATTTTTTGTTGGAAAAATGATCTAGTACACGACAATTACAAGTCTTAGATGACAGAGCAATCTGCACAGGTGGATAATATAGACAATCTGTCAATCAAATGTTGGGATCAGTAACGTCATCTCTCCGTGTGGCAGATATGGAGAGGCATGATCAGAGAAGAAGGATGGGCCAACTATAGAAACTTCTTCCATATATCCATAGGTATATACATGGGGAACAGCATAATGTCCTTGGGCCCAAGAACAACTATAACATTTTGTACGGTTATATGGATATGCTGAATCTAAGGGTGGATTGATCTGGGGGGAAAAGTAATCTGTGCTGTTGCAAACTACTAGTTAACTGCAACATATTTTGCAATCATTTATTTACAAGCTACAAGTATTATTAGAAATGTTTAAAAAAAGAAATCAGAAAAGAAACTACAGAACATAGATACACTGGGCACTACAAATTAGGAAAAGATAAAGCAGAAGGTTTCCACATTGCGGAAACCACAATACAACATATAAGATTTAATATACTTCGAAAAGGTTTATTATCTGATATTATGCAGAAAATTAAAAGAAGAAGAAAAAGAAAAGTACCTCTCCAAATGCACCCTTTCCTATCATTGTCAATAACTCAAAATCATCAGCACCCATTTTATGTCTTTGAAGGTGCATGTATTCTGTTTCTTTCTTCTCCAAGTACTTTAGTAGATTGTTCTGCTCTTCCTTGGAGACTTCAGCCTCAGCCAACTTCTGTTCCAGTATAGTACGTCTACCAAAAACAAAAGTATAATTAAATACCTAATCACTTAGAGGCATAAGGATAAAAAGAAAAAAAGTGAATATTTCTATTTGTGATATAATATCCTTTGAATTTTTTTCATTCAATGATTAACCCCAATAAAATGTGGGAATTCATTGCTGTACAAGTACTTAATGCGCCTAGACTATATGCATCATTAGTAAAATTATGGATTACAAGTAATTAAATGTTTTATCACTTGAAAAATGATTGACCCAAATGGCTTCTTTTGTATCCCATAATGTTTTTATTCATCCATAAGAAAAGAAAATATAAAACATAAAAGAAACCATTAGCTAATAAATGAAAGTATAATTGACCAGCGCACCTATTAGAGCCGGTATAGACCCACAGCTACAATTAGAGTAAGATGACGAAAGAAAAAAAAAAGATGAACAGACGATTGGTAGTTGGAATTGTTTTTCCTCATAATCTACGCAAACTACCAAGCATTAAATGCCTCCCATTAGAGCTTATGTCTAAAATTTAAACTCTCTTAAGTCTGAACAGTATAGAATCATCAGTATGTACACTCAAGTAGCAAGTACGAAACAGAAAATAAAAGAAAACAGCCATTCAGAAACTTAGGAACTAAATTCAATCAGAAGAACATATAGACTACTTTATAGCCCAAAAAAAAATCCCCAGAGAAATCAAATATCAAGAAACGCTTAATAAGAGAGTTTCTGCATATGGTAAATTGTACAACCTTTTCCTCTATAAGTGCAATTTTAAGGAAAAAAAAGGTAAACGATAATTCTAAAAGAAGAAAGGATGGACTCTAAAGTTTAAAACTGAGATGCAAATGGAAATAGTAATATAGAGTTTAGATTGAATTTCAAACAACAATTCATAAGTAATTTTATTTTGGTAAAAAAAAAATCCCCATCCTCTGTCCCCAAGACATAAATAATGAATAACATTAAATATTAGTAAAGGTTAAAAATGAGAAAACTTATTTTCATTTAATAAGAAAATCCATTGAAAGAATAGCATACAGTTTATTTATACTAAAATCATAGAGAGAACATGAACGCCTGTAATTAATTAAACTCATTTTTAGCATATTCTGCAGATTCTGCACTAAATTGGTCAATAGGATTTAATTAATTAGGCAACAAGACATACTTTGCAATGATCACATATAAATCAATAATTGGTTAACTATGACATAAATAGCTAAAATTGACCAATATAAGACGTTCAGATGGTTAAATGTATTTGTCCCTGAAACTACTTGCATCGAAAATACCTCTTTCGCCAAAACAACTAGTTTTGTTTTGTCCAATTAGAAGATCCTGAAGTCATAAAAATAATATTATTCTCTTTCTCATTTTGGCCCCATCTATTTACTATTTCATTTTTCATTTTTAGAAACCCGTGCTAATCAAGTTTATAGTTTCTTATGTCCGAAAAGATATGTTTGTGAATATAAAAATAGATATACACATACATACATAGTTACATACATACACAGGTACATGCATACATACGTACATGCTTCTCTTTCTTAAATAAGGAACAAAATCCTACACTCGCTTTTGAATTATATATGTATATCTACACTATATAAGAAGGGAAAAGATTTTTCTTGAGAAGGCGTCAAATCCGTTTCTTCATTTCAAAATAACCTTTAATTATATTAAAAGAACTAAGATTTTAAATGTCACTTCAGTCTTTTCAAAACACAGTGACCAACCAGTTCCTTCAACAACAACAAAAATGGTTTCTTTTCAACCACTTTTTATTTGAGTCTTGCGAAAAATTTGCCTTGGGAATGACTGTAACTGCCTTTTGAGTACTGTAAATAGTATAGGTCGGGTTAGTATGACCTAAGTCACCAAAACGCCGAGCAGGTGCGGGAGCGAGAGCATGAGAGCACCAAACTTCAAAATAACCTATGGTCCAGAGCGCCTGTATATATACATACAAATTTGTATAGTTAATGTAATGTATATATTGATAATTTTAGTTATGTAAATATTAGTTTTTATTTACTCCTTGATACCATACGTGAGAAACAAAAATTTATTCACACCCTTGTTTTCAGGAAAAAAGGGTTAGAGAGAGAAGGCCTAATGATATTAATTATTTATTATTAGGTGAGAAGATAACATATGGGTAGAGGGCCTATCTTTTAGTTAAAAAGTTTCTTTTTTCTAAAAGAAATAAAAATATAACGGCTGCACTTACACGTTTAATAAGAGAGAACTGTTTTCTAGGAAAAATAAAGTACAGCACAGCTGTACGCTACTAAACAAAGAGACGTTTTATGCATTTTTTATGCCTTCTAAATTAAATTCACGGATTCCAAAATCCAATCCACGTTTTGAGATTTTTAAATCCGCAGATTGGTGCCGCATCCGCACTCAAAACGCGGATTCACGTTTTGAGCACTGATGCAGCACCCTACCCAGGCGAATCATGTGACCTAGCGTATGACTTGTGTTTTTTCTTACTAGCTTTTGTGTATACTTTATGTGCACATCAGGCTTGACCATATTTTCTTTTTCTATACAATGTAATCTAAACCTGACCTAAAATAAATAGGCTCGTCGTGGAAAGCATGCCAAACCCAAAGCTTTTACTTCCAAAAATAATCTTGAATTATTTAAGAGATTGGTATTTTAATGTTCCCTTTCGATTTTTTTTTCAATATTAGTAACATGCCACTTCCTTCTAAAAAAGATTGGTCTCCATCTAACAATTTTCTGAAGTCCAATTTTAAATATTATTGGTTATCTTGCAGAAAAGGAAGGGCGGAGAAGCGAAAAGAAACTTCTAAACAAAATTAGAGTCACTTGCAATTGTTCTACACTTTTCTTCATTTTCAGGACCTCTTTCCATCTAATGTCACTGATTTTCTTCTCATAATTAAATCAGTTCACTTGAGTGGGAAGATCCCATACTGTTTATCAAGTATTTGAAGAAATAATATAATATCAACACCTCCAAAATCCTTAAGATTACAAGCGCACACCATATGCGTTAAAATCAAATAAGGCACATCTTGGAAATGCCCAAAATTTATTACCCTAAGTTTAAGTTTTTATTACATGACATTTACTACACTAACCGAATATATGATTTTTGACAGATTGAGATGGAGGAACAGGATTCATGTTCCCGAACCCAACTAGTATGAGATAAGGCATTTTTTTGTTGACATTGAGGGACTTGTGGATTTTCCATTCAACCCGTGCATGCATGACATAATACCACTATAGACCTAAATACTTGAACTGCTATTATTATGTATAAAAAGCTTACCTTTTATTGATGACATCAAGTTGCCACCAACGTATCACTTTTGGATAAAGTAGGACATAATATGCCTATTCCAGGTGTCAAACCTCTTGACGTAATATAACATTAGCTGGATCATAACTACAATTACCAGATCAGTTAGTTATTTTGTACAAGTTGTATTAATACCACAACACTATTCTTATTCTAGATTTCCTTTTTTTCTTTTTGTCCTGCTCTTCAGGGATAGGTTTAGTGAACTCCTACTGTTTATAATTATCTAAAATTCTGATGTAATAATCATAAAATATCCTGGCACTGCCTTATGTTTTATATATTTCAGATCCCAAAAAACAGTGATCAAGCAACAACCATATAATGATTATTGTGATTTGCCTACTAATGACATAGCCATATACAAAAGGCACCTGTACTATTTGACAGGCCTGACCTAGGAAATCTCCCATTCTCTAAAACAATTTGGTAGGATGCTACTGCCCGTACTCATCATGAATCATGATTTCTTTTACATAATGTGGCATATTGCTGACATCCAAAAGAATTAGATCTGATAGCTGCAAATACAGTTGAGCTTTGCATGGTGGATCCGATGCTTTCATTTATGGCATGTTAACGGGTGTCCCATCGCCGGACCATCTACTATGTGCTCAATGAGAACCAGTGGTTATGTGCTCAATGAGAACCAATGGTTATCTAAAACTGGATACTCTAAAAAATTCATTTGGTACCAATTTCAGCTTCTTCAACCAGTAGAAAGGTATAGTACATTTGAAAGTGATAAGCACCTATACATATTTGATGGCATATCGTATTCACAAAGGATATATGCAGCCACAGTTCATTCCAAGTTCCCACATAAAGACACAACAGCAAACAGAGATGACCTACTGAAAATTGATTTATGAGAAGTCCTCCATAGGATTAGGTAAATTAGGCAGCTGATATTCAATTATGGATGCCAACGATCCCCAACAAAAGAAAACTTCAATAACATTCAATTATGGGCATATAACATTAATAAGACCTATCGGACTACAAAAAGGAGGAAAAACAATAAAAACATCTTTGCAGATATAATGCATGCTGTAAAGCTATGTACAAAATATTACAAGTAACATCTTGTTATTGGAACAGGAAGTAAGAAGACACTTTTTAAGCATCAAATGAATATGGACGCGTGAGATTTTGGATTATTAATATGGTATAGCCCAGTTTCTGAATTCCATGAAATTTTTATACGGCTAATTAAAAGGGGAAAAAAAAGATATAAGAAAAAATGAACTCCAATAAAATTTTATTTGATACCATAGTTAATAAGCAAGAATGTGACAAAAAAAAAATAAATAAATAAACAAGCAATCTGGAAACCATACCGCTCCTTCCTCTCTTGTAAGTTCTTCATCTGCTCTTTGTAATGATTTTCTATATACTGCTTTGCTGCTGCGACCTTCTGTTTTGTGGCATTTGAAAGTACTTCTTCGCCTGTGGGTAATTTTGGTCCTTCTTTCCCGTTACTCGTTGTTTCCTTCTTCTTATTAGACCTCAATTTATCACGGGATTGAAACTTATTGAACCAACTCCTTGCCGAATCCATATCTTTTGTTCTTCTAAAAAGTTCAACTAGTACATCCGCAAGTAAACATTCGGATTCTTTTAAAACTTCATTTGTTCACCTCTCCAAGTACAAGATGCATGTGGTCCATCAATTACAATCTTAATTCATGGACAAAAATAAGCGAGATTCCTCAACATCAACCACTTTAATATCCAACATCATGCATTCTGCAATGATAGAAAGAAAATCAGATATTCTGATTTCTGAGAAAAATAGAAGTCATAATTCAATTGAATATTCCAAAAAGAGCATTTCAGCATTTTCATTTTGTCAGACCATATCAAAAGAAACCCATTTCTCTCGGTATCTTTGATCAATACCTAACTCATTTAATTATATATATATTCAAAATCCACAGAGATTTGCATGGGCAGTACTGATCATCGATCAATGCATATATTAAAAAAATAAAAAATCAAAAAATCAAAATTTTAGAGCAAAAATAGAAACTATCCAAAATCAGGTACAAAGCAAGGGAAAAAATGACTTCAAATATCAAAATTCAAAATCACCTTCTTCTTTTTTTCCCTCGATTCAAAAGCAAAACCAACCTACAGAGTATCCAGCGATCTGCAAACAAACCTTTGCACGCAAAAAAGAAAATATGGCGAGAAACAGATACGCATCTGTTTCTCAAGCCTTGAAAACCCTAAAACCAAAAATTGGAGGGCATCAGAAGCATATCCGAATCTGTAAAGTTGGTTAAATGCAGGCAACTCGACACAGAAATCGGGTTACCGTGTAATTGTCCGAGAAGAAGAACGATAAGAAACCCTAGAAAGCATGGAAATCGAACAACCCGCCATTTTCGCAGCATAGATAATACGAAGCCCTTCTTGTCCACAGGACTCCGTTCCTCCATTTGTCTTGAATCTCAGGTTTTAAATAACTTTCCCTTTCTGTACTCTCTCTGTCTCTCGGATTTTTTGCAAAAATTTGATTTGATATGATATGCAGTAACGCATATGAATTATGAATTTATGATACGCGGTTTGAATCTTTTATAGCAAATTTCATTTTAATAAGGATTGACAGTGGGGCGGGTTAAATGGGTAACCCGCCCCGCTTCTATTGGTTAGTGGATTAGGGTTTGACTCAACCCGACCCTAATCCACCCACTTGTAAAATTATATATTTTATAAATAAATATCTCTACAAAAAAGTATGGCTGCATGCGGCTTGGCTTATATTATTATTTGTTTCAGCTTATAGCTTATTAAAGCACTTTTTAAAATTATAAGGGTGTTTAGTACAAAGAAATGGGCAAGTGCCTACCCATAAGCAGTAGAGGAAAGCTACCCATAAAGAGAAGATGCTGAAAACAGCTTCTCTCATCACTTATGCCGGAAGCAATTTCTAAACTTTAGTAATATTTTCATAATACTTATTTAACCCTAAACTTTCATAAGCACTTAAATAAATATTATATCAAGAAACCTATATATATCAAGCAACTCTTAACAACGAAAGCACAAATGCAACAAATAAGGTGCAAACCCTAATCCAGAAGCTATTCTCTCCCATATTCGATGTTTTGGGCAATGAAATAGATGTCATAGTTGAGACATCCAAAAGTTCTTCAAGCTGCAATTCTTAATCTAAAGAATTTGTGTTGATCAAATAGACTTTCTCAAACAAGGTTTCAAGGATCGGACCAATCCGGTCTGGGTTGGCCAGTCCGTACCGGGATCGGCTAGGACCGGTCTGATCCCAAGCCACGATACAACTATTGTATCAAGTGACTTTGGATCAGACCGGTCCGGATTGGTTTAGTGACCGGATCGGACCAATCCAAAGTTTTTTTTTTTTTTTTTTTTGAATTTATAAAACGAACTATCTAACATGTATCGTCCTGAAACAGTCCGATACCGGCCAGTACAGCCAGTCCGGTGACCGGTCTGGCCGATCATTTTTTTCTTTTTTTTTTCGAGGACAATCCAACTTTTGGATCTATCTGGATAGGGGTACCTGGTTGATATTGCCAATCCGAATCGGGATCTGCCTGGACCGGTTTGATCCAAGATCCCCGAGACTTGAAACCCAGTTCCCAAATGCAAATATCATTAAAAATAGCTTTGATGATATTTTTAATTTTTTTTTGGTGAAAAGTTTTGATGATATTTCCCATCGGTATTATCCTCGGATTCTTGGTTAAAATTAGTTTTGACGATATTGCCCATGGGTATTCTGGCATTCTTGGTATAGGTAGAATCTGCAGAAACTCTACAGGTTTCTTCAAGTGTGGACGTACCATGAAGATTGATATATCATCTACCTTGGTGGCTAAAGCGTTGCCCATTCAGGAAATCACTTCTAATGGCATGGTATTGAGGGTTTTTTTTTCTTTTTTTTTCTTTTTTTTGATAAAAAACTATAATATAAATATGAACTTAATGAGGCCAGCGAGGAGTGGTTCTACCCGTAAAATTATCAGCAAGAGAGCGCACAATGATATCAGGGGAAGAACCAACCCAAGTACAAGAGAAAAAGTCTAAAGCAAAGTTAACAAGAGTGTCGGCTATAAAATTAGATTCCCTAAATACACAATTAAAGCTGCATTTGGCCCAGCTTGTGCTTATGGATAAGCACTCATTGGATAAGCTGCTCAATGGAAGCACTTATCCTCAGCAACAATAAATTGCTTATTTGAAGAAAATAGCGTTTGCTAAATACATTTATTTAAGTGCTTATAAAAGTTTAGGGGTAAAATAAGTATTATAAAAATATTATTAAAGTTTAAAAA
>JAUPMG010175675.1:0-10500 GCA_031762675.1 Pachysandra terminalis
TCTTTCTTTGTTTCTCCACATTTGTATTTATATTAGAAGAGTTCACATATTACATATTGGGTCCCTACAGAATATGAAGGTCCCTGATAACACATCTGTCCAACCGTCATAATCTATAGCAAGACCTTTCAAATTTCATGATGTTTTGATAGGTTTCATCATTTTTTGTAATGTTTGACTTCTGTCTAACAAGCAAGGTAGTTGAGTATCATGTGACAGGGGAACATAACCACCTAAATTATGCTTAGCAGCATATATAATGACAGCTCCAAAATATGGAGAACGAATGAGATTAAAGGGCAGGCTAGAGGCATAAAACATTCATGCAAGCCTACGATCCAACACGTCCCTTGAGGCATTATCAAACGACTTTGCAATATTCTTTACTTCAAAATTTATTTCAAATCGATTTCTGGTAATGTTATGGAGGCTGCCCGACCTGTTGCATCTGTTAATGACTTTCTCCTCTTCATTTTCTTGTTATTGGTTCAATATTTTTAACAACCTTTCATCCATTTTTGAGCATTTTTTAACACCACCCCTTGAGATTTGTAGGAGATGAGACTTCACCCTAGTATATGAACCGGTAAACTTCTCTTTGCTTTTCTACTAGATCTGCCAATTTCCTCTCCCACCTGAACCTTAAGAGAGTTTCTCAACGTGATTCCTTAAAGGAGCTTCTACATTCTCTGATGTCATTTTCCCTACTAAGACATTTTAAGTTCAAAACCCTTATTGGAAATTATCGTTGCTTAACTCATAAGAATACAAAAAATAAAAACTATTTTGTCATAGAATGAAAAAAAAAGGAGAACGTCTTGGTAGATATTTCTGTGGAATCATATTGAGAAGCTGGCACCTTTTCTTTTTGGAAAAATGTATGACTTGTTGAACTAGTAATCACAATAGTATCGTTGTCTTCGAAGGTGTGAAATGTAAACAAACAAATGAATATGGGGTCTGAAGATTCCCTCCATTGGAGCTTTTGAAAAGGGAAAAAACAAACAATAATATTAAAATCTGCGAAGAAGATATGCGTACTTTTTTCAAAACTATGGTGCAAGTAAGTTGGGATTTTTTTGTTTCTGTTTTTTCTTCTATTTGATGTAAGAAGATCTAATCTCCTTAGTGGGGTCTGAAGATATAAACAATTAAATAAATATAGGGACTGGGAATTCCCCTCCATTAAGGAAAAAGAATCAAACAATAATATTAAAGTAGACAAAGAAGAGATGCATACATTTTCAAGAATTTTGGTGCAGGTAAGTTGGAATCTTTTTGTCTTTTCTTTTCCTTGGTTTATGAAGATTTGATCTTCTTAATTTCTCGGCCAAGAAAAAAAACCTCCACTTTTTTTTTTTCTTCTTCGCAACTCGTGTTTAGAGCATTAGGGCATCTTAATGGGTTAAAATGAGAGCCATTGGTTTAAAGATAGTTAATGGTTGAGATTGATCATTTGTCACATCAAGAATCTATATATTTTTTTTTTTTAAAGATTAATATAAACTAATGTAATGTTACATATTTAATTTTATTTTGTAAATCCCCCTTTTTATTTTGCTGATAATTATAAGCTAATGAAATGTTGCTCACTTTTTAAAGTGGTACCATGTGACTAGTATTAAATTGTTGCACGTGCTTACATGTACATGTAAATATAATAAGCTTTTTTGCTAATTAATATTGTACACATGGCTAATCTAGAGGGTGTCTCTTGTCAAGCACTCCAAGTAGAGAAACTTGTTGCGACACTTAACCCACACATGCAAGCTTATTTAAGGGACTCCACTTCTCTATGTGTATAATCGGTCAACCCAAGTCACATACTAAGTTTCAGTCCCAAAGACATTTGCCACGTTGCATAATTGACTCACATAAAACTAACGTCTTTCTTTGTGTGAAACTTAAGAAACATTAAAAAATTGGACGTCCATTGATACATGTGGCAAGGCCTAGTACACATGTATTACTGAGGCCTTTATAGTTTAAAATATTGTATACTTGGCTTATCTAGAGGGTCCCCTATCAAATGGACGGTCTTGATTGTAGACAGACTTGCCATGGTTGGAGCAATGAGAGTTGATATGTGCATTGGGATTCCTTGGAGGAGATGCTATGTGGCGATCCATGATATTTTGCAATGTTGCAGTCTTGTGTTTTTTCTCACCCCTCTTTCCTTATGTCTGTACATTGCTTGGTTTGCGTAACTTACCTTTGGGTAGATTGCAAATGCACCCCCTTGAGTTTGGTGTAATGCTAAAAAGTATACCTCAAACCTTAAACATCATAAACACATCCCTTATAGTTTGCAACTATGAAACAACAACCTCTTCCATTAATAACCATCTATAAAGTACTGGAATATTTGCTTGTTGTTCATGTCAGCATGCTCTGTTTACCTTTCTGTTTATACTTTGTCCCCATGATCCACACTGTTCTTGATCCTTAATATACTTTTAGTATTTTGCCAAAAAAAAAAGCTTATATCCAAATTTTTTGGAGCAAATCTTTTGTTCATGTGATCACTAGTAATGGACCTAACCGTTTTTTTCTTCTTATTATGGGATATATTGATCATTTACGTTTCTATCTTTTTGGCATACTCAAACCTAATGATTGATAGAGGGGTATTATGGTCAAACGACCAATTTTTGTTACAGATCGTTGATCCCATCCCTCTCTCTAGTTTGGCATATAAAGGGTACTGGTTATGATGGCCAAGGTTTGAGGGGTATTTGTTGCCACTTCGCCAAACCCAAGTGGTGTCAATATAATTTGCCCTGTACCTTTTGTATCTTGTTCCTTTTTTTCCCAAAGAAAATCTTCATTATCCGTAAAAAGAACGATCCTTAATTTCAATTAATTTTTCCTCTCCTTAATAAAAAGAAAATCTTCATTTTTCTATCGATATATATATAGTATTTTTATATTTTAGCAACATGATTTCTATTTTATATTATTTTTGAGTAATCTTATCAATATTTACATCCTTTTTTTGGTGGGGCGGGGGGCGGCAGCAGCTTTTACTTATGATTCTTATTTACTTGTTTGTTGATATGTATTTTTATCATTTTTTTTTCAATTTTTTATATGAGACGTGAATTTGTTTTCATTTTCCTTTTTTTTTTTCCGATAATGTTTTAAAAAATTTTGCTTGACCTTGTGACCAGTTTTTAGTGTTCAAGACCTACTAATTAAAGGGCCCCACTAAATTGGTGAATCACATTTACTGGAAAATAAATAAAAAGTAAAAAAGGAAATCTTTAGAAAAGCGATTTTTTTTTAATCTTCTATTGTAGTTTAGAAATTCTGAGGATTTGGGTTCATTTTTCGTAAGATTTATAACTTTTCTCTAGTCTTTAGGATTCTCTTAATATTTTAGATTCTCGATTGTCTGTTGCAACGCTTAAGAGAGTGAAAGCTGTCCTGTATGAAGATTCTCAAAAATGTTGAACCCCACAACCTTCACTTGCGTAGTTTTTAGCAAAGAAGATTTCCTACTCAATGCATTTGCTAAATGATTAAGAATTCCTGCCTAATGTCTTACGGTGCAACTTTTGCAAATAAAATGCCCAAAAACCATGTAGCTGAGAAGAGAGTGTTGCCAATGCCGCAATGTTTATACAATAGCATACAGTCTAATATCGTTAGTTGAATATCAAAGTCTTGCACCACTAAGCTTCTCGTTGTAGTATGCAATTAGGTCTTCCCTCTTTGACTTAACATTGCTTCAAGGCATTCCATAAGGCATCGGAGTGACCTCAAACAGTTTGTCGGAATAAGGTAAAGCCAAAAATGGTGCTTCTAACAACTTCTTAATAGACTTAGCACTGCTTTAAGGCATTCCATGATTAAGAATTCCTGCCTATTAGCCTTGTTACCAGTGTATATAAGATCATAGCTAAAGTCCTTGCTAATAGACTGAGATTGGTGATTGGTCAAGTGGTATCCAAGAATCAAAATGCCTTTATTCATGGAAGACAAATCATGAACAATATTTTAATTGCGAATGAATGTGTTGAGGAGTGCAATAGACTAAGGAATCCTGGGTTGGTTCTCAAATTGTACTTGGAGAAAGCATCTGATAGAGTGGATTGGGGGTTCTTGGAGTCTGTGCTTAAATGGAAAGGGTTTTCTGATAAGTGGTGTCAGTGCGTGAGAGGTTGTGTTAGTAACGTGCAGTTCTCGATTGCCTCAATGGAGGGATCTTTGGTTTCATACCTTCTTCTAGGGGGCTTAGACAGGGGTACCCTCTGTCCCCGTTCCTTTTCACTTTGGTGAGTGACGTGTTGAGTTGTCTATTTATTAGGGTCGGTGATATTGGGAAAATTCATGGATTCAAGGTTGGTTCAGATAAGGTCGAGGTGTCTCATCTGCAATTCGCTGATGATACCCTGATTTTCTTGGAAGCTTCAAGAGATAATCTCTTTTGGACTAAGTGTATTCTTAGAATATTTGAGATGATGTCTGGACTTAAAGTCAATCTAGAGAAGAGTAGTCTTTTTGGCATCAATGTGGAGGAGGGTTTTAGTCAGGAGGGAGCTAGGTTCTTGGGTTGTAGTAGGGGAGAGTGACCAATGAGATATCTTTGCCTTGCTGTAAATGGAAGGCAACCTGGAAAAGTAACTACTTGTCGTTGGGGGGTCGTATTGCATTGATCCAAGCGTCATTAGGGAACATCCTTACGTATTATATGTCCTTGTTTAGGATGCCGGTCTCAGTTAGTAAAAGGATTGAAAAATTGCAAAGGGATTTTTTATGGGAAGGGGTAGAGAAGAAAAAAAGACCATCAGGTTAATTGGGAGGTTGTGTGTAAGAGTAGAGAAGATGGGGATCTCAATTTGGGACACATTCAAATTAAAAACCGTGCTCTTCTCGGAAAGTGGCTTTGGAGATTCAGTGTTGAAAAAGAGGCTTTCTGGAGGTCCATCATTGCTAGCAAATATAGTGTGCACAACAACGGGTGGGATATCAATCATGTTGCTAAAATTAGTTTGACTAGCCCTTGGTATGCCATTTCTGATCTGTTCAATATTTTCAGTAGGAATGTGAGGCTTTTTGTTGGTTCTGGGAATTCCATTCGTTTTTGGACTGATTTATGGTGTGGGGATGTTCCTCTAGCCTCTTGCTTTCCCAGAATCTTCTCTATTTGCTCTCATAAGGACTCCTTTGTTTTTGACACGTTGAGTTGGTCTAGTTCTGGTCTTTCTTGGAATCTTCCTTTTCGTAGAGACCCAATTGGGGCGGCCTTTGGTGAATTATCTTCTTTACTTGAGTTTCTTAAGAATGTTGTCCTTTCTGAGAACTTACAGGATTCTAGGGTTTGGTGTCTTGAGTCTACTGGGAGTTTCTCTACTAATCATTTTGCAAGGCGCTGTTGTCTGTTTGTCCCTTGATTCCCACTCCTTTTTTCTCCCTCTTTACTTTGGAAAACTAAGGTCCCTCCCAAAGTCAAAGCATTTGTTTGGACTGCCCTGCATTATCGCATTAATACTGCTGACAATATTCAAAAGAGGAGGCCTTATATGGTTCTGTCTCCACAGGTATGCCCTATGTGTATGGCACATGGGGAATCCGTGAATCATCTGTTTCTGGGGTGCACTATTGCTGGTCAGATTTGGAGATTTTTTGCCTCCTCTACTGGTCTTGCTTGGGTTGGCCCTTGTACAGTGAGAGATCTACTTTATCAGTGGGATTTCCAAGCTCTTGGAGGTCGGGGGAAGATCATGTATAGTGCTCTTTCTTTGCGGTGTTATGGGGGATTTGGAATGAGTGAAATAGGAGGATTTTCGAAGGAAAGAGTAAGTGGATGGAGGAAATCATTGATTCTATTATGGTTATGACGGCATCGTGGGTGTGCATTCGTCCAAAGTTTAGAGATATTTCGTGGAATGATATGATGAGGAGCTGGGCTACAGTGGCATCTTTGTTGTTAGTCAGAGTTGTTTCTCTATTTGTTTTTTCTGTTTTCTGCAATTTGTATGTTTTGTTTCTGTTTTCCTCTTTTCTGTTTTGTTTCACTGTATTCCCGCTGTACTTTTCTTCTTCTTTTCTGCTCTTTCTAATAAACTCGTTATTGATAAAAAAAAAACTTCTTAATTACAGTAAAACTATTCTCTGTCTTTGTCACCCATTTGAATACGCCTTCTTCAGGCAATTTGTATTTAGTGCCACTATAGAAATAAAATCATGAATAAAACACAGCAATAAAAGGACAATTGGCCATGAAAATTGAGGGACCTTTCTCCTGCATTCAATTTCATTGTTCTCAAAGGATTGAAATAAATATTTGAGGAGAATGTTGAACGAAAACAAGGTATTGTAAACTATAATTAAAGATTTCACTATGCATCAACAATGAATTGCGTGAGAAGTTACAAGGTTAACATCAAGGTCTCTAATTTTCATCCGACTTCAAAATACTTGGTCGAAGTATTGAATGTAATTTTTCCAATGTTGGGCCGATTTCAATTTTTATACATTTTGTAGTTTCAATAATGTTGATATAAAGATTCTATTGTTTCCAAAAAAAAAAAAAAATCAGAAACGTTGAGGATTTCATAGTGATTTTGATGAGGATCAAAATTGATGCCAAAACTGAGACTTGGACCTTTCATTGACATGATGCTTCAAGAATCTAGGTCGGTGAATGGAAATAGTAGACAGCTATGATTGTTCAATTTGGTGCCAACAATCCGACATAGTGGAAAGAGTAAGGAAAAAAAGGGCACTAGTGTGACCTGGGCTGGATGTACTGTTAAACATGAGACTTGTGAAATGGAATATACTATAATTCAGAAATCCTGTTTTGCCAATTCACTCTTATATTCAGCTTGTAAAAAGTTAAGATTGTTTGTCACCACTACCATTCAAGTTCTTTCCACTCATCGCAGTTTCTTTTTCAGCCTTCAATCTGTTTCATTGAGCTCCTTCTCACTGATGCTGGAGTAGGTCTTCGTGCATATGACTAAACTGCTGACTTGGTTCTCCCTTATTTATCACCTCATTTCTTGGTTCTCTGTTATCAGCTTATATCTACTTCATGCAAATGAATATTTATTCTTTCATCACTACAGCTTCCTACTTTGCATAAATGCCATTGGTTGGTACCTATGTGTTAGTAATATCGTGCTTGCTGTAAACGAGATTCATGGCTATCAACTTTGATCTTCACTTTTTCTCTACTACGAATCTGCCGGGACTTGATAATCAATATTAATATTTTGTTCTGATTTGTTCAATTTTGAGTTTTCTTAAATTCTGTATCTGAAGAAGATTGATAAGAATGTGTGGACACCTTAGATGATGCTCATCTTTACCTAGCTGATTTGCACTAGGTTTTGTCAAATTTGCCTTTCGAGTCTTCAAGTTGATTAGGTTTGTGCAATTTAACTAATGAGGCAATACTTGTTTATTTGCTGAATTATGTGTAGTCACTTGTACAATTCAAAATGAATAACAGCATGCCTTTTTGTGGTGTCACTGATGCCTACACTTTTAGTTTGATTGATATGAAGAATTTATGTTATCATGTCTTCTTTTCAAATAATATAAGTTCTTGATATTTTTCAAACTAGTATGTTACAAACAATTATTAAGAGAGAAAAAGAAGGCATCATGTAGTTATTTTTCTGTCTAAGATTGTTTTTGTGTTAGGATCTACACTTCTAACTTAATATTTGTACGTGATATCCAGTAACAGGGGCTTCCTGTCGTTATGCTTTTATCGAGTATGAAACTGAGAGAGAGATGCGACGTGCATATGAGGTGTTGTAATTGAACCTATTGATCTCCTGTCATCTGTTCTACTTATTGTAATTTTTCCCCCTTTACTTCATTTTTGGAACATTATTCCATTCTTGGCATGTGATAGAATTTTGAGGCTCAGTATAACCCTCGATGGGATTTATTTTGGCCTGAAGATGCAAATCAAACGGTTTTTTCTATAGGCTAAGATTTAGTAAATATCGGATTGATGCAGGCCACACTCTAATCCTTTAATGTGTGGTGTCTTCTCCAAATCTGCTTGGCTGTCAATGTCAGTAAAGTGGAGAAAGGATAGAGAAAGATACGTTGGATCAGTGTGGAAGCGAAAGCAAGAGTGCTGTTTAGTTTTCAGAATCTTATGTTTTATTTTATGAAGGATATCTGCACTTGGAAACTTAGGGGAAAGATAGTGGAGCTTTCAAAATATGTTAGTTGATCCATGTAAAATCCAAATTACATGCAGAGAAGATCACTGAAAATAATCTGGAATAAAGTTTCTGAAATTTGGGCTGTTGAAGTTTCATGCTTTAGAAGCCTTGAGTTTTGAGAGAATATTTTCATTGAAGACAAATTGAAATAATATACAGTTAGACAGTGTTGAAAAGGCATGACTACAGACTCTAAACTCGTAAGTTTTAAGAAAATGGTACATGGATGATCATAAATAATACTTTCTCATCCAAATTGATCTGAGCATTTTCTGCATCATTCATCTTTCATATAGTATCACCATTTACTAGTCCATCTACGGAGTCTTACAGTATAAGTAAACAAAGTCACACTTCTAGTGTGACTTTGTTTACATTATTGGCTCGGTGTTTGTGTTGTGTTGTATTGTAGTTATTTCTGTTTTGTTTCCCCCTCTTGTGGAAACCTTGTACTTTCTTTCCTCTCTCTTGTTATAAAATCTTTCATTATTCATAAAAAAAGTGTTCTATATTCATTTTTCATTGATATTGAAGATTTTGTTTAGATAAAAATGAAAAAACTGCTGATGGATAACTCAGAGGCCTGCTGTATGGCATCAGTTTAAGATATGCAATGGCAGACAACACTGCCAATGCTTTTGTCAAAGATGGGATTGGAATTTGGAACAGTGAATGAGCTCGTTGGGAACTTTTCTGCTCTCCTAGTTATTGTATTTTGTTTGTTCTTGTTTCTTAAGGATACCACTTATCATTTTTTGCCATTTGTTTTTTCACTTTATTCACCGGTAAAATGTTTACCTATTGAGAAAGACGATCAATTTTTATGATGCTTTGTTGGGAAATTGAATTTTTATTTGATGTCAATTAAGTTAGATTGTTATTCATAAAAAAAAAAGTATAATTGTTGTGAGATTTAAAATTAGAATGGAGTTGATTCGCATTATGGAATGACGAATAACGAACAACAACCATATCCTTGGTGCAAATATAGTTGAAAGAGTTGATCGAAAAACATTACTTGGGAATTGTTTGTTGAGGTGGTCATTGAGTTCTTCTATGGTAGCAATTTTTAGTCTGTATTTTATTTATTGCACATTTTGAATGTATAACTTCATCAGTAGTCATTCTTCTTCTATATGAATTCTTTTATGCTAGTTCTCAATTGTTAAGATGTTTAATGCAGTTATTCTATGGTTATGATGTTTTGTTATATAACTTTCTGGGTAAACTGACTCCCCTAAGAGTAGAATTTTTTATCATCTAAACCATAGAGGTTTATAGACTCTGAACAGATGTCTTTGTGCAAGAAGGACCTCAAGGATTTGCCTTATAATATTATGTGTGAGTTAGTTTCTTATGTGATTGTTTAGAGCTGCTGGAAGAAACAGAATAGGAGACTTCTAGACGACAAAGACATGTACCATCTCTAATGGTATATTAGAGTTAAGAATTTAATAGTGGAAGTCTTAATTAAAACAAACCAATACATCATTATAACCATTCTATGGTTATGATGTCTTGTTATATAACTCTCTGGGTAAACTGGCTCCCCTTAGAGTAGAATTCTTTATCATCTAAACCATAGAGGTTTATAGATTCTGAACAGATGTCTTTGTGCAAGGACCTCAAGGATTTGCCTTATAATATTATGTGTGAGTTAGTTTCTTATGTGATTGTTTGGAGCTTCTGGAAGGAACAGAATAGGATACTTCTAGACGACAAAGACATGTACAATCTCTAATGGTATATTAAAGTTAGGAATTTAATAGTGGGAGTCTTAATTAAAACAAACCAATACATCATTATAACCATCGTTCCAAAATTCAGAATGTCATAAAACAACTAAAACCATCAT
This sequence comes from Pachysandra terminalis, assembly GCA_031762675.1. Classification (NCBI taxonomy): domain Eukaryota; kingdom Viridiplantae; phylum Streptophyta; class Magnoliopsida; order Buxales; family Buxaceae; genus Pachysandra; species Pachysandra terminalis. The sequence continues at coordinate 10,051 of JAUPMG010175675.1, forward strand.
CATGCCCTTAAGGGTCAATTACATCAGTTCTCATCAAATAAAAATCAGAAGTAAACTGTAAACGGCACCATGCATCATCCTTGTTCAGCCACTCCAATCCAGCTAATCAGCTCCTCACCCTTGCTGGAAACCTTTTACAGGAAGGCGTGAGCTTTGGAGGCCCAATAGGAATCCAAGGAACTATGCCTCTTCCCATTACCATAATCATACAACATTAACTCACACCTCACATGCTTTTCCAACTCCATAACCATAATAATGATAAAACAAAATACATATTGTTGTAGCACCAAAACATACTCATCTCAATTAGAGAGAGCACTTATATATTAACTAGAGTTAGGGAAAACTGTAAACAGTAAAACAAATAAACCAAAGAGAGATGGGCTTATGGGCCGTTAGGCCCACTCGCCTGTTCTAACACTCCCCCTCAAGCTGGAGCATATATAT
>JAUPMG010175686.1:0-10500 GCA_031762675.1 Pachysandra terminalis
TTTTTTAGGTTGTTGCATTTCCTTTGCTTGTTTCTCGGGTGCCCATCTTGTGCACCCGTTTGTATTTCCTCTGTTTTGGTTTCTTTCCTTATTTGTACTATGCTGGTTATTCATCAAAAAAAAAAAAAAAATTTACCACCTTTTGTACCATGAAATAGAAATATATCTCCTTTAGTATGTACCTGATGCTTGCATACTATTTCCATGTGGCAAAGGGATTTTGGGCCAAATCTTTGCAGTGTACCTGTTGGACCCCTTTGGCATGCCATCTCAAGTCTTTAATTGCCATGTGTAATAAATCATGTCCATGCAGCCTTCTTTGTCTGCACTGTTGATGCAGGACACCTGGCTCCTTTACTTTGACCTCCAAATTCCAGAGCCTAATTTTCATAAAGTAGGATCCATTGAGTAACTATTTATATGTTTCTGTGACACCCTTTTCTGCCGTTCTTTTTCCTTTTTTTGATGAAAGCCGTTCTGTTATTTGTCATACTGTTTCAATATTTTGACATCTCAATGACGACATCTTAGATACCTTGACATCTTTAGGGTTAAAATAGAAAAATTATCATGCTTGGACTCCGTGAGAAAGCTCTCAGCATTGGAAAGCTCCGTGAAAAATTATCATGCCTGTCGATGAATCTTGGATTGGTGATGCTGAGATTGAAACCTGGAAAAAATTATTGAATTGGCAAAGCTGAGATTGAAATCTCAGAAAAATAATCTTTCCCCTTAGAACATGATTGTGCTATGTTTAACATTGTTCATCTGAAAGGCCTGGAATCAGCATACTGGTTTATTGTTCTAGACACAATTTTTTATATGCTATATGTGTTTTAAGTACGTTTTAGTAGTTTGTATGCATGTATGTGTCTATATCAATAAAAAATATTGCCAGTCTCTGATGCAAATCTGAAATTTGCAAGTTTTTTATGCAAATATATAAATTGATTTTGGCCTCTTCATGTGGTAATATGAATCATAGCTCACTTAGTGAGTTGGAGGCGAGATTTAGCACCTAATTGAACATAGTAATTTTTTCTTCCTTTTCAGGTTATAGACAAAAAGTGAAGGATATTGTCCAAGGCGCTTTATTCCCTGAAGCTGGGTTGGCTAGTGGTATCGGCCATGCAGGAGGAACTGGTGGGCTTGTAGTTGTTCGTGATCTCAACCTCTTCTCCTACTGCGAGTCTTGCTTGCTTCCATTCCAGGTTAAGTGTCATGTTGGTTATGTTCCATCGGGGCAACGTGTTGTGGGCCTAAGCAAGCTATCCAGGGTAGCTGATGTCTTTGCCAAGAGGCTCCAAGACCCACAACGTCTGGCGGATGAAGTATGTTCTGCTTTGCACAATGGAATTAAGGCAGCAGGTGTTGCTGTTGTACTACAGTGTTGGCACATTCATTTCCCTGAAGTAGAACAGAATTGTCTTGATCCGAGCCAGCACCCTACTAAAGTTGACATGCAAGGGTGGACCAAAATGATGGCATGTTCGAGTTCAGGAGTTTTTGAAAATGAAAGTGGGGACATTTGGGATGATTTTCTAGCTCTTCTGAAGTTCAGAGACGTAAGCGTGGAGAAAAATCACACCCAATCCTTCGCCGGCCAATGCTGGTGCCCATCAAGGTCTTTCGATTCTCTAACCTGCAATGGACATGCAAGCACAAGGAGCCTCTCGAATGGTAGAATTTCCTCCAAGACAGAACCCACCCATCTGGTAATGATCACCGCAGTTGCTTCAATCCTCCACTCTTTGGGAGAAGACCTATCTAGGAAAGAACTTGTGGGCACCCCCAATCGCTTTGTGCAGTGGCTGATGAACTTCAAGAGATCCAATTTGGAGATGAAGCTGAACGGTTACAGTTCTGGTAGAACTGGTTCTCTTAAACTTGGCTTACATGATGTGGATGCCAGTCACGATCAAGATGAGATCTTGTCTGAGCTGAACTTGCCGTTCTGGTCTCAATGCGAGCATCATCTCCTGCCATTCCATGGTGTTGTCCATATAGGATACTTTCATGCCAAAGGAGCTGATCCCATAGGGAGGTCTATTTTGCAGTCGATAGTACATTTCTATGGTTGCAAGCTCCAGCTACAGGAAAAGCTCACCAGGCAGATTGCAGAAACAGTTTCATCAGTGTGTGGAGGAGATGTAATGGTAGTGACTGAAGCAAACCACATATGTATGATCTCCAGAGGGATTGAGAAGGTTGGAAGCAGTACAGCAACAATTGCTGTTCTGGGTCGATTTGCTACTGACCCAGTTGCCAAAGCAATGTTTCTGCAAACTGTTTCAAACACTACTGCTTCTGGAGGACACACATAGCTGCATTTTTTTTTCGTTTTTTTGGATTCTTTGCTTCTATTATGTTCCGGGTGTCTGTGGTTGTCTAATAAAGCATAAGCGGATGCTTGTGGATGAGAGATGGGCATCTGGATTTTGATCAAGTTTTGCATTGGTGAGTGTTGCCAGAGAGCAACACTGGAATTGATAAAGAGTAGAGCTTTTGACAATCAAATTGCTTAAGCTATTTTTGTTTAATCTTTTACTTGTAGCATAAACCTTCATGAAAAAGAGTTGAAATGAAACTGTATTGTCACTCTTTAACTTGATGCAACTTTGCTTTGAGATTGCATTGATCTTAAGTAAATGATCTGTGAAACTGTGAAATAGAGCAGAACATCAAATTTCAAAATTTCTACTACTATTAAGGATAAAGGTAAACCAAATTGGTCAAATCTTTATTATTCCCATTGCATGTTGAGGTGGATTGGGAAGGCTTCATTTATCCATAGTTTTAGAGAAGGGAACAATTGTGCTGTTCATGCCAATGTGAAAATTTTCCTCTTTTGATTAAATTATTTTCAATGAACCACCTCCACTAATGTGACAGGTTTAGTATAGAAATCTGGTAGGAACTTCTACCTCCACATCTGTTTTAGTTAGTTAATGCTAATTTAAAGGCTCAGTGTCACGGCCAATTCTTTCAAATGGCCTGTGCGGCACTCGCATGTCCACAAGTCAGTTTGTAAAATGTAAACAAAGCCAAGAGCAACATACGTAAAAATGCTTTATTGATGACAAAGAAGACAAATTACAATGTTTTACAATGAACACAATGCCAGTCTAAAGTTGCTAGAAGGACAGGTTGAGCTGAGTCAGTTTGTAAAATGTAAACAAAAGCCAAGAGCAACATACGTAAAAATGCTTTATTGATGACCAAGAAGACAATTACAATGTTTTACAATGAACACAATGCCAATCTAAAGTTGCTAGAAGGGCAGGTTGAGCTTTGCCCACTGAATTAGTACCACCAGCACCACCCTCTTTATAAGGTAACTACTAAGCTTTTAATCATTTGCCAAGAGAAAACATCACCTCTGCTAGTACAATTATACTAGGGTTTTTCAGGTTCCGGGAGGAGTTTTTCTATGCCATCTGAACTAGCACGTTCTTCTCATTGTTATCTTGAAAACCTGTGAAGACCCCGACACTCAACTAAATACCGAAATACCCTTTAAATATGTTACAAGAGAATGTTCACCAATTGTTCGTAAAAATGCTAATGTCATTCAAACATTGCTAATCGAATTGCTACATAACTCTAAGACTCTCCCCCACTTGTTAGGTTGACGCCCTCGTCAACTTGTTTGCTTTATAATCTTTAATCTTGTCTGTAAACTGTAATAACGTGATGCCTGGCTCCCAACTCGCTTCGGCATCAAATAGTCCCTTCCACTTCACAAAATACTCCATGTGTGTTGGCCTTGTCGATGTTACTTCAGTGCGACACTTTGCTAAGATATGCTCAACTTCTTCCACTGTCTTTTGCATCGGCATGATATGGCTTCAGATTGCTTGCATGGAAAACAAAGTGGAGTTCGGCCCATGAACTTGGCAATTACACTTAGTAAGAGACTTTCCTAACTCGAGCAACGATCGGAAAAGGTCCCTCGTATTTTCGGATAAGTTGCTTGTTCACCTTCTGAGGAACTTTAGGTGATCTTTGTGTAGCTTGATAAGCACCAAGTCTCCTACCTTGAAATCTTCAGGCCGCCACTTCTTGTCTGCCCACTTCTTCATATGCCACTAGGCTTTCTCTAAGTATGCACAGACAACCTCTACATTCTTGCTCCATTCTTTGAGAAAATGATAAGCATTAGGGCCATTACCTTTGTAACATGCAACAAGTGAATGTTGTATGAGTGATTGTTGGCTGGTCACATGCTCGAACAGGCTCTTATTAGTTAAAGATCTCTGTTGCAAGTTGAAGCAAAATTGGGCAATGTCAAGCAAATTGACCTAAATCTTCTAATTAGCACTAACAAAGTGCAAGGACTCTTCTAACAATGAATTGAATCGTTCTAGACATCATTTTGAGGATGGTTAGATGTTAAGAAGTCTAACTGAGACCCAAGTAATTTGAACAATTCACACCAAAATTTGCTTGTGAACCTGAAATCCCTGTCACTTATGATATCTTGAGGTATGCCCCAATATTTCACCACATACTTCACAAACAAGTAAACCATCTCTTTCGTCGAGCAATAAGCAGGAGCGGGTATGAATGTTGCATACTTTGAGAATCGATCAATCACCAAAATAATAGATCCAAACTCTCCCACTTGAAGCAAAACATATATGAGATCCATGAAAACACTCTCCTACGATCTCTTCAGTATAGGCAACGGTTCTAGAAGTCCCAACTGTTTGTCCCTCACTGCCTTGTCTTATTGACATACGAGACAAGTACGAACGAACTCTACAATGTCGTCTCGCATGCTTGGCCAGTAATACCCCCGAGATAAGAGGGCAAATGTGCGATGCCATCCAGGATGACCCACCCAGGGAGTGTCATGGCACTCCTTAATTAACTTTCTTCTTATATCCCCGGACCGAGGGACATATATGTGAATGCCTTTGGTATAAATTAGCCCAAAAATGTCGCATGGTGCCACTCTCCCCCAATGGCAAAATAACTTTGGCTTGAGGGTCTATCTTCGTGCCTTCTCGAATATGCTCATGTAGAGTGGATCGGATATGAGACTTACTCCTTTGATCACCTTACACAAAAGCTGTTAACTCGGCCTTCACAATTAGCGCATCCGTCACTTGATTGGTCTGGCCTAGGTTGTATTCAATCACAAAGTTAATTTAGCCAACTCTTCCTGCCAACGAGCCTGCTTGGATGTAAACTTCTTTTGAGTCAAGAAATGGGATACCGCCATGTTAGCGGTCCTCACAATGAACTTTGGTCCAAGTAGATAGTGACACCACACTCGAAGGCAATGTACAACGGTAAGCAACTCCTCTTGCGTTGTGTAACGATGCTCCGTCTCAGATAGCTTCCAACTTTCGAAAGCAATAGGATGGTGTGCACCTCAAAAGGCTTTGTCAAAATCGATGGTGCAAGAACAAGATCTTAAGCCACAACATACTCCAGTACTTCGAAAGCATCTGGGCACAATTTAGACCACTCACAAGGTTTGTTCTTTTTTAGCAAATTAGTTAGAGGTGCATCCTTAGCCGAGTAGCCCACAATGAATATCCGATAGTAATTCACGACGCCAAGGAAAGACAGAAACTTCGTCAAATATGTAGGGGATTGCCACTCCTGTATTGCCCTCACATTCTCCATGTACATCTTGATCTGCCCCTCACCCTCCACATGGCCAAGGAATCCAATATGTGGTTACACAAATGAACACTTCTCAGGCTTGGCATATAAATTGTTCTTCCGTAGCAACTCCATCACAACCTGAAGGTGCCCCACATGTTCTTCCAATGTCGAGCTATAGATGACAATGACGTTCAAGTACACCACAACAAACTTGTCTAACTAGTCGTGGAATACCTTGTTCATAAGGGTACAAAAGGTTGCCGGTGTATTTGTCAACCCAAATGGCATCACCATGAACTCATATGCGTCATACCTCGTGATGCAAGTTGTTTTTGGTTCATCTCCCTCTGCAATGCGAATCTGATAGTAGCGACACTGCAAGTTCAACTTGGTGAAGTACCTTGATCAAACAAATCTACAATGAGTGGAATAGGATGTGTTCCTCACAGTCACCTAAGACTCCCATCATGCTTGCATTGAAAGAGAACTGGTGCCCTGTAAGGTGTCTTAGATGACCGAATGAAACCCGCCTCCAAGAGGTCATCCAACTGCCTCTGAAGTTCAACCAACTCCGTTGGACCCATTCGATAAGAAGCCTTGGTAGACGGTTTGGCTCCCGGCACGATCTTAATCTCGTGGTCCACATTCCGTCGTGGGGTAAGGTTCTTCGGTAGCTTCTGTGGCATGACTTATGCAAGCTCTTCTATTACCCCAAGAACTTCCTTTATCACTGTTACCTTTTCTACTTGCACCTCACCCTTCCGTAAAGCAGCCAAGTACGTCATCTCACCTTTATTCAACTATTTCTGAAGTTGTAGGGCTGATAGAAGCTTCTCATTACCACTCCTTGCCTTAGCAGGCACCATGAGAGGAGTGTCCCCCATCATGCACAAAGACTCCAAGTGAGGCATTGAAACCGCCTTCGTGCTTTGCAAGATCTCCATCCCAATGATGACCTTGAAGTCATCCACAGGAATAGATGTAAGGTTATCCTTCCCACCACACTCTCCCATCTCATTGGACACCTCTCGAGCTACCCCCTGAATGGGCTTGGCCACAGAATTAACAGCTTTGATGCGGCAAGACTCCTTCTCAAGCTTCAAACCCAACTGCTTGGCTTCATCCTCTGCAGTAAAATTATGTGTGACACTCTTGTCAACCATGACTCGGATGGCCCTACGATTGATTTTTAAATCAACAAATATAAGCCCCTTAGACTTCACCCCTTTCTCAATAGGCTTGGCCTTCTAGGCATTAAGCAACCAAACGGCTCCCATTCGATGCTCCTCTTCCTCCTCTGAATCCTCATGCTACACCACATGCATAGTTGCTTGTACAACTAAGCCTTGTAAGGCATTGAGAGCCTATTTTTGTGGGCAAGTCGCAACTCTATGTGGCCTGTCGCACAGGAATCACGCAAGTGGCTTATAACACGATGTTGTGGCCCCAAATGAACCATTGGCATTCGAATTATGCCGTCCCCACTGCTTCTCATTCCCCTTGTGTGGCTTCGAAGGCTTCGCTGAACCAACCGTGTTCAACTTCTTTTTAGAGACATCCCCCACCTGAGTGAAGTCTGTCAAGCGCTCTCCCGCTACTTGCATTGAGGCCAAGTCTTGCACCCCCATTCTATTCAACTTGGTTTGTGCCCAAGGCTTGAGTCCTTCCACAACGTAGAACAACTCTTCTTTCTCTAACATGTCCTTGATGTCCAACATCAATGCAGCAAATTGCTCAACATACTCATGCACGATGCCAGTGTGGCAAAGCCGGCGTAAGTTACGCTAGCAATAAACTCCACATTCTCAAGAAGGAATTGACTCTTAAGCTCGCTCTTTAGGTCCTCCTAAGTATCAATCATACACATTCCCCTAATGTATCTCTTCATAATGGGTGCGCCACCATAGTTTGGCATCACCCGATAAGTACATGGTTGTTGTAGACACCTTGGCCCTAAAGTATTGTTCCATGTCAAACAAGAAGTTCTCCAGCTCATTGGCATCCCTAGCACCCCCCCTGCCCCGTACCTCTTCGATTCCAGCACCCACACACAAGTATAGCTTTCATAGTTGCCTCCACCACCATTCGAGCCCACCGGCTTCACCAACAAATTCACCTTGCTATTGAGATCTTCGATTTGTGTCTGAAGAGCACCAACAATGCCCCTACACATCCTCGTCAATCCCCCCAACCTTTCCCTTAAGTTCCCGAAGCTCCAATTGTACTGATGCTACATAGTCTTGCATCCTTCCCACCATGGTATCCAACATGTTGATCCGTTCGAAACGTTGCTCAATCGCAACCATGCGCTCCAAGAGAAGATCCATGCTGTCGGTGCCACTACCGGTACATGGTGGTGCATTAGTCACTGTACTTCAGTTGTTCCTTGCCATCATGTCCCTATTGCCTTGCTCTGATATCACTTGTCACGAAAAATTCTTCCAAATGGTCAGTGCAGCACACGTATGCCCACGAGTCAGCCTGTAAAATACAAACGCAAGCCAAGCACAACACACAATGCAATGGAACGAAGTAAGCATGATTTATTGATGAAAAAGAAGACAATTACAATACTTTATAATATACACAATGCCAGTCTATGGTTGCTAGAAGGACAGGTTGCATAACAATGGTGCCAAGCTTAGCCCATTGAATTAGTACCACCACCTCCTCTATAAGGTAACTATTAAGCCTTTAACCCTTTGTCAGGAGGAAACATCACCTCTGCTGGTTCAATCATACAGGGATTTTTCAAGGTTTCGAGAGGATTTTTTTATGCTATCTGAATCAGCGTATTCGTATCGTCATTTTCTTGAATTCTCATGAAAACCCCAACACTCAACTAAGTATCGAAATACTCTTTATATATGTTACAAGATAATGTACACCAAGTGTTCGTAAAAATGCCAAGGCCATGCAAACATTACTGGACGAATGACTACATGACTCAAACACCAAGCTCAAACCAAAACCTTCTAAGTTGCATTTTGTTAGCACTTTCATCTATGTTAAGCTTTGCCCATCAATGCTTTGGAAATCTCCATCCAATTTCCTTCCATTTTATTTGCACTTTTGTTTGCGTTAAACTTTTCCCATCAACGCATTGGAAATTTCCATCCAATTTCCTTCCATTCCCTACAAACAAACGTCGATAAATTCTAGAAAAAATTACCTATATATCCAATTTAGAAAAGAATCTGCCAAAACATTATGTCTAACTTTGAAAAAACCTTTCAAATACAACTTTATAATAATATTTACGAATGGTCCTATCTTCTTCTTTTTTTCTTAAATTCCAAAACTACTCTTCTTTTGTCTTTCTTTATCATTATTTGACTTGTACCCCATAATAGACGGACTTGTAACTAACCATAGAGGGACTTGTTACTCACCATAGGGAGACTTGTATCTAATCATAGAGGTGCATGTGACCAATTTAGGTACACACAGGGGTGGAGCCACGTAGAGGCGAGGGGGGGAAATTTCCCCCCCTCAAATTTTTTTATTTTATTAAGTAAAGGTATTTTTTATATAAATATCTTATATTATCCTTTAATTTTTTGTTTTTGCCCCCCCTCAAATTTTTGTTTGCCCCCTCCTCTCTCCTCAATTTTTTTTTGCCCCCACCCTCGAATGCTTTTGCGCCTCCCTTAAACTTTTTATAATGCATACCAGACATAAGACATTGATGGGACAACTGGACAAATAGTCAACTAGAGTGTATCTATAGGCTTTTAGCTATATATATAATTATATTTTAAATTTTTTATAATAATAAATTATAATTAATAACAACTTTATTTCTACTCGCTTCAGACAATCTCTCTCTCTCTCTCTCTCTCTCTCTCTCTTCGGTTTTCATCTTTTTTTTCTCTCTCTAATCAATCTCTCTCTCTCTCTTCTGTTTTCATCTTTTTTTTCTATGCTTGTCGGCTCAACTCTCTAGTCTCTAGCATACACTGTGTATGCCTATTTAAGCGTTGTCTCATTTTCATCACAGGAATTTCTCGAATTTGGACTTCTGCAAATATAGTCATTATTTATTATTTTTTTATAACATAAATCAACTATTTTCTTAATCTGCCTCATAATTTCCATTATTTATTTAATTGATCCTTGTATGTTTTCAACTGAGATGGCATACACTAATTAAATCAATGAAAATATCTGATCAAATGAAAATTATGAAATCTATGTTTCTGTATTGTCTCTTAAATCAACCCATAAAGCATGTGACTAGAACCTATTAAATGCTTATTTATTTTTACAATGATTTGATATTTTGATTTAAAGTTTCAGTAGTGTTTGAAGAAACATTAATCTTAAGCTAGTTAGCAAAAAATCAACAAAGTTTATTTAAAAAATAAAATGTATTATTACACAGACCAAACCAACCCAACCCGAACCTAACCCGAAAACAAGAAAAAACCAGACCCTAAGGCCTCGTTTGGCAGAACAAAAAACGGCTTTTCTTTTCTTCACTTCTTGCCCCCCTAAAAATGATTTCTGGCTTCGCCCCTATGTACACATGGCACATTTACAATGAGCAGAATTGTATCTAACACATAACATCTAAACAAAATCCCCTCACGCCTCAACAGTGTATAGGTAAGGGAACAAGATAAACCCCCATACAAAAATAAAAATGGGCAACCAAGAAGACAAGAATAATAAGTATACTGGAGTCAATACGCTCCTCCTCCCATGATCTCTCAAATACATACAGACCAAAGAAAAAATGGTCAAAAAGATCTATTTCAATGTCCATGGTCTCCTCTTCCAGCTAAGCAATCTCGACCATAGACCAAGACCTGCCTATAGTGCTCCCCTGAAATGTTAGGAGCCAAAAGGCTTGAGTACACGCTCAGTAAATGCAATGTG
>JAUPMG010175697.1:0-24153 GCA_031762675.1 Pachysandra terminalis
GTGGCTGTGAGTCTCAAATTGCTGCCATGTTATCTTTGTTTTATCTTGCTTTAGTTTCATGCAAACTTGGATTTTGGATTTATTTATGTATTGTTATAAGGCCCAGCTGAGTGTTGTTCATTGTACTTTTGTTAACTACTTCCTTTTTTTTATTTGTTAGTTTCCTCAAACTCTGAGATGAATAAGAATCTATTTCTCTTATTTCATCCTTGTCTTGGTTATTGATATGGCAATCCGCGGTTCATAAGTGGATCTCGAAGGTCTCACCTCGAGATTCATGCCATTCTGCCTAAGGATGCGTGCACGGGTTCTGGGGCGTGACACAGAACCTCACAGAACCCCTATGTAGTCACTCGGTCGACCAGCTAACCTATCAGGTCGACCAGACACTGTAGAAATCTCAGAACAGAGTTTTGCCATCAACTCATTCCACATTTATTTTCTACCATTCGACCGACCACCCACAAAATAATCAGAAATCATGTACAAGCATGAATAAACATCTTCTAAATCACAGTCGAATAAAATGTACCAGATAACTCATCAATCATCAAATAAAACCGAATAAATCAAGCTTGCTTAAATCACAAACACAAGATACAATTTCATCCATTCAAAACAGGAAAACAACCACGGTGTTCCATGAGAACTATATAGAAAATGAGACTTACCACTTGCTGTGCAAAGTTCCGGTTGTGTTCTTCTTCCTTTCTTCTCTTCCTCCTTTCTTCCTATTTTCCTTTTCTTCTTCTCCACTGCAAAGTGACGGCTAGGGTTAGTCTTCTCTAGCCTTTTTCTCTTCTTAATCCTCACAAGGAACTAACCAAAATTGCTTCTTATGAGATGGAAGGTTAGGGAGAGGCTTATGGAAACTCTTCTTCCATCTCTTACATTTCAACCCCACGACACCATGCGTTCAAATTTTGAAAATCATTTTTATAAATTTCAACTAATACCCAACAAGCATCCTAATTACACCTTATGTAAAGACCTGAAAAATCCAAACTAAAAAGAACTTTAATGAAAAGGGTAAAATAGTAATTTAACACTCTTCAATTAGAAACTAACCTAAGGATATTAATAAAATAGATATGATTAGGGTTAGAAATCCTAATAAATAAGCTAAGGTCATGAATGAAGAATTACAGCTTAAGTAGAAAACTGGGTTATATAGATTAATCTAGGTTCAACCAAACACGACCTAAGATTAGTAATTAATTATATTGGGCTTAAGTGAAATTCCTGAGGCCCAATTAGATTAATTAAAGTATAATTTTCGTGATAAGTAATTAGGGAAACTAAATGATTTTGTTATAATTGAATTAGGACTCTAGATCGACAGCTAGACACCAACTAGTATTCCTAATATAATTCTAACTCTTAGAGCTTATCAAATAGGATTAATAAAGAGAAATATACATTAGAAATCAAGTCAATTTTGTGGGAAGCCCTTGGAAGACCTAGAAGAAAACTAGAAGAAACATCAGAAGAAACCCTACAGCAAAACTGATGAGTTTTCCTTTAGTGTCTTGTGTATTTACTTCTCCCTTAATGTGATATCATGGGGAATTCCTTCTTTTTCACATGCATAACCCTTCCCCATGATCATATTACTAAAACCCAGAAATATCAAATGAAATTAATAGCAGTAACCTATAATACTAATATTAGATTGATTCAAGAAACCAAGAACTAAACCATGAAATTATATTGTTAATGCCTTAATTATTCTAACCAGTAGGATGACCTAATCACCATGCACGAAGTCCTAGGATGATTAGATGATCAATCCTAGAAAATCCCCATGACCTGAAACCTATTGGCCTGATCCTGTAGACCAACCGGTGTGCCAGTTAGGCTATTGGGTGAATCATGGCACAGGCAGGCTTCTGCCTAGCCTACCGATGTGCCGATAGCCTGTCGGCAACCAGTGTACCGGAACCCTACCGGGACCCTACCGGATGTCCCCTTTGCATATCACATCGACCAGCCTCAATCGGTGTACCGGGACCCTGCCGGTTGAGCAAGCCTTGACCCTGCACTATAGCCAAACCCCACCGGTGTAACGGAACCCTAACAGTACCCTGCCGGTTGGCCACAGTGACCATAATTGGATATTTTGAGACCATGAACACCATAGACTGACAACCTAACCTATTTTGGCTTCCAATACACCCTAAAACTAACCCTTTAAACCCTCCTAATGGCATGAAATTCTTTTAGACCTAAAGAATTGAATTGTGTATATGTTTGCATGTTAATAAACCCTACGAAATGCTATGTGAATAACCTATGTGATTGGATAACTTTGTAGATCTTCATTAAGGACCCTTGATTGTGTGAACATCTCATGCTTAAATCCCATACTTATAATATCTAATTATAAGATGTATAACATCAGCATCATACCAGTTTATGCATCAACCTATATATGTGTATATTATGTGATTATATTAATCTAGAATCATGAAATTGTGCTCATGTCTATGCTGTTTTGAATATATGCCTATGAATTCATTGTGTGTGCATTGCATTAAATAAATGGACCCGAATCTTTGAGCTGCATCTTGAAATTCCAGCCGAGATGGCAGAGACCTATATCCTATTACAAGGACGTGCACAGTCCTAAATACATTGTGTACAACTAGTAAAGGATACCATCATGACTCATGATAGGCTATACCATTATTTAGTCCAATGATGGACTACATATTATTATTTATTTTTGCCTAAGGTGAGGGGTATGAAACCCAAAATACTTGTGGTAAGATGAAAAGTGCGGGATAGGCCTTGTATGGGGGTCCCAATCTAAATCATAAGAGTCACCCCTTTGGTATTCGGGTAATTCATGTCTCATTGAGGTTTTGTTCCTATATTATTTTTGGACACCATGGTTATATTCCCGTGATAGAAAATAAGTGGGGGGATTGAGCCCTCTAGGTTGAAGCCCCTTAGAACTATGATGCGCACATAGAATATCTTACTTGAGAGCGGCCCTGTATGGGGGGATGGTTCACTACGACATCTTGCTCAATGTAATTGATTGATCTAGTGTGGGACTTGTACTATTCGAATACTGAACATCATGCAAACTGCATTATCATGTGATTGTTGATATTATTGTTGTTATCTTGTGTATGATGCACTTGATAGAATTATCATATAGAGTTAGGCATTGTAAACATAAAATATGACCATTGATATCCTTATGATACAGACCAAAGTGAGATTTGGATGAGAGAACATTATTGCTGCACATCATCACATTATTTACAGATTTCATCATCATAACATGAATATCATATATATATATATATTTCCAGATTTATCATCATTATACTATATTATATATTTTTACTAGTAGCATTAGGTGATGAGTAAATACGTTGGTCTAAAGGTCTACTCATTCGAGCTTTGGCTTACGGATATTGCATAACATTTTTCAGGTATTAAAGGAAGAATGATGACAACCGATTCATCATCATAACATGAATATCATATATATATATTTCCAGATTTATCATCATTATACTATATATTATATATTTTTGCTAGTAGCATTAGGTGATGAGTAAATACGTTGGTCTAAAGGTCAGCTCATCCGAGCTTTGGCTTACGGATATTGCATAACATTTTTCAGGTATTAAAGGAAGAATGATGATAACCGAGAGATATGGGAAAGAAGGGATAAAAAGATTGATTTTAGGGATATTTTGATGTAATAGACTTAGTTAATTTCTAAGTTTGTAATTGAATAACATATTGTAATTAATATTCATATATTTTATTAGAACTATTTGTAATTTACTTCCGCTTATGTTTCTATATTGCTTTCCACTCCCACAGGGATATGGGGTGAGAGTTACATTCTAATCTTTTTGGAATCCCGCGGATCTCAACTGGTTTGGGATGTGACACCTTAGACCCCCAAAACAAATATTCTTTTTAAAAACAACCTTATGCTCTACTTAGTTCACAAATCATCATAATTAAATTCCAGAACATTACCCGATAATTATTATAAAATCATTTTGATCATTTTTATTATTTAGAAACATGAATTATTGGATTTAGGTCATTACATTAACATCGGTGCTCTTGTTACCTTTCCTTTAGTTCTGAAAAAGCTTTTTCGCATGCCTTATCCCAAACGAACTTTACGTCCTTCCTTATGAGCTTTGTCAATGGTGTTGCTATGAGAGAAAACCGATGAATCAACTGTAGTAGCACGTCAATTCGAGGAAACTGCGAATTTCTGACACGTTGTTTCCAATTTGGTACTGCTTCAACCTTGTATGAGTCCACCGTGATTCCATCCTTAGACACCATGTGTCCTAGGAATTTTACTTCTTCTTTCCAGAAATCACACTTAGAGAATTTGGCATACAATTGATGATTTACCAAAGTCTGTAAGGTAATTTTGTGATGCTCTTCGTGTTCTTCCTTGGTCTTAGAGAAAACCAGAATGTCATCAACAAATACAACCAATAATTTATCTAAGTAGGGTCTGAAAATTCTTTGCATCATGTCCATGAACGCTGTGACATGGCATGACTAAGAACTCGAATTGTGTAATAACCCAGCAAAAATAATAGGGTAAAATGTAATTAATATAAGATTAGGGGTAAGTGTGTAATTAATAAAGCTATAGGAGTTAGGGTGTAATTAAAATAGGGGATAATTTAAAATTTTAGTAATTAACTATCATGTTTGACTTTTGACTGATTATGATTGGTGGGTTGTACCAATAGGAAACTAGGTGCATCACACACAATCAAAACTTCTCAAGTCAAGATCCTAAAAGATCTCAATAAATAAATCAATGGCTAGGATTTCGTAGGAACATTCAATTCCCAATCAATGGTTGGTATTAAAAGTTAAAAAAGCTAGTAAGATTCTTTCTAAAACAAAATAGAAACTATTTAAACTAAAAGCTAAGGTTCTTGAAAGAAGACTTGTAATTTGAAACCCACATGGGCTGGAATTTGAATAATAAGAAAGCTTCTAGAAACTAAATATAAGCTTCTAAGAAACAATAGTAAGAAACCCATATGGGCTGAGATTTTCATCCAATGGTTGAGATTAATGAATCCCAATCAAGGGCTGAGATTAAAGATTAATAGTTACTAATTAAAGTGTCTCTAAGTACCTCTATATAAACCCAAGAACTGTAGAGATTAATTCATTACTTGGAGAAGAAGAAAAAGAAAAGAAAGAAGAAGAAGAAGAATAGGTGTAACTCACAACACCACACGATCCAATCAAGGTAAGTACTCATGGATATCATTGTTTATGATTTTAATAGGAGCATTGTTGTTTTTCAATCGTTTTCTAAAAGCTTTACTTGTTTTCCAAGTTTTAATTGTAGGAAGAGGTAAGATTGTTTATCAGAATTGGTTTATATGATGTTTTATTGGGTTTTGTTCATAATTCAATATTAACCATAGTCTCTTAACAAAGTTTTGTGATTTGAGTTGAAGAAAAGGATGAAATCTGGAGATTTTTGCTAAAACCAGAGCTTTGGTAGCCTCCTCAGCTTGCCGAACAATCCATCGAAACCGCCCAGAACCATTCAGTAGCCTCCTCGACATACCGAAGGTCCAACGAACCCAACAGTAACATATTCTGAATTCTGGAAAGTGAACTGAGACCCCACCGAATCTCAGAGACCACAATAGGCTTACTGGAAAGTATACCAAACTGACACACTCGGCATACCGAAATCCTACTAAGTCTAACAATGTGACCAACCCAGGACCCATTAGGAGTTCGGCAGACTATTCGGTATACCGAAAAGCCCACCGAGACGCTACCGAGCATATTCGGTAGACCCCTCGGTCTACCGAAATTCACATATTTTGGTTGTTTGATCGAGAATTTCACACACATGTTTAATATGATATAATTTAATTGAATATCCTATTATATTGGTTCAAATCTATGTGTATCATATGCTCACATCTTATTTGATCCTATTTGCTTTCATTAATCTTATTGGCTATGTTTTGATGAACATGCTTGACCTATTTCATAATACATGCATATTACGTGCTTTATGAATGCTATCTTCCCTATGGATATAACTGCTATGATTAATGATCATGTGATGTTCTATGTTCACACTACATCCTTTCTCATGACTATCATGATGTCATATTATACCTTGAACACTTATGTTGATGAACTAATGATATTGGATGTGATTCCTTATTACTTGTTTATTCATCATTATCATACTCATTAGATTACATTACTTATATGTTCACTGCTATCATGATTAGTTAGATCATAATGCACATTGTATACATACTTTGAATGCTTAGTTAATGCACACCTTTTCACTTGCACATCATATGCCAATATTGTTGCATAGTGACCTTGTATTTGTCCAATGCATTGACTTGACCTTCATAACTTCATATTGATGGAAATTATGATTATAACGAGAGTATTATGATCTGGAAATCATATTAGGTGAGGAAGTTCTGGATGAACTATTTACACGTGTTAAGGGATTCACGATCCCAATAAACCAATTATTTGTTTTCTCCTATGATGAGGGATATTGTAGGTGAGGGACAGTTCACATTGGTGAAGCCAATACCCGAATTATAAGAGTGAAATTCTATTAGTAGATCGACTTATGTATGAATCACAAGGAGCAGTTCACATTTGTGAAGTATTGGAAATTATACTCCTTGATCGAAAATAAGGTGAGGCGCTTGTATCCTCTAGGTCGAAACCCCTTAGAACTATGATATACACAGAATAATCTATTATTTCTGCCATGTATTGGGGAATGAGTGAGCATCCTTGGGTAGTATGATTGAGATCATGTGTGAACATACATATAAACGGATACTATACAGTGCATTGCATATTAGAATTGTTTGTCTTAAATCACACGTGGTGATTATACTTAGGTGCACAACATAAATTAATAATTTGAACCAACATCTCGCATTGCATTCCTTCATTATTGGTTAAATCATGTTTGCTTGAACCATAGGATTGTGTCCATATGATTGATGATTTGACTGTACCTATGAATCGTTGTGTGTTGATTACATTAATCTGAACTTATGAGTGGTTTATATGGATCTTCTTGCTAATATGACTTGTCTAATACATTGTGTAATTCCCTTGAGTTTAGAGACTATTGTTCTTTAAACCATTGTTGTTCTATGAATGGACTATAATGATTTCACATTGAGCTATTGCTTATTGATCATTCATTCCGAACTTATTATGTATTGATCACTTATCACATCTCTATTACATATTGATCACATATCATATAGTTCACAATCAGAAACACTGTTAGACTTGTTTACTTACTAAGCTAGCTTACGCTTCCGAGCATAATATTTTCACGACCTATAGATGATGGACGTGGGGACCAAGTTGGAAGACAAGGATGCTTTGAAGAGATTAGCTATTATTTTGGTTTTATTGGATAATTTTAGAACTTGTATTAGGTATTATTTGATGTATTTTAGTACCTGTTTTGATAGTTAATAGGGATTGATTTGAAGCATGAAACTAAAAAGATTTTATTTCATATTCTGCTGCTATGTTATGATTGTTTTGGATGTAATAGCCATACCTTGATAATATTTTCAATATTATATAAATTCTCAGATTTTACTTTATAATTTGGCTATGTATCATTTTATCCACTCCCATCTGGATATGGGGTGAGAGTTACAACTAAATTTAGGGACTTCAATGAGATCTCTAGGTTTAGTTCGTGACAAAGTGTCTGTAGCTTCTTCAGAAAGTTTTTTTTGGAATGTCCTCTTCTTTGATTCGTAGTTGATGGTAACCGGATATGAGATCGATCTTTGAGAAGTATCTTTCTCCCTTCAATTAATCATATAAGTTATAATATTCGCAACAATGGGTACTTGTTCTTCACCATTAATTGGTTCGGCTTTCGGTAATCGATGCATAGCCGTAGTGATCTGTTATTCTTTTTCACGAACATAACTGATCCTCCCCATGGTGATGAACTTGGTCTTATGAATTGCAATGCAAACAACTCATCTAGTTGGGTTCTTAGTTCTTTTAATTCGGAGGTGCCATACGATAAGTTGGTAGTGCAATTGGATTGGAATAAATCAATACAAAATTCGACTTCTCTCTTGGGAGGTAATCCGGTATGTCTTGGAATAAACTTCCAAATTGACACACTATAGGAATTAATTCCCATCCATCATTCTCTTTAATAGACCATAAATCCAAACATGCCAAGTGATTCGGCACTTTAGACTTAGATCCTTTCACCTTAATTACATTACCTTACGGTGATATAAAAAACACAAATCAGTTTTGGCAGTCTATTTGCACTTGATATGCAATTAGGCAATCTATACCCAATATTATGTCAAAAGCTTTCATGTTTAGCACAATTAGGTCAATCAGTAACGTGGACTCATCTATCATTACTAAGAAAGACTCACATACCTTCCCTAAGTATGCTAAACCTCCAAAAAGATTCACCACTATGAGATTCTTTTCTAACTCTTTCAAAGGTAAGCCCATACAGTCCACTAATGAGTGAAATATAAAAGAGTGTGATGCTTCCGTATCAAACAAAACCTTGGCTGAGATGTGAGAGATACGAACAGTACCTTCCATGACTTCACCTTGTTGTTGTTCCAAGGCGTAGACCTTCCCTTGTTGAGTTTTCTACTATTGTGAAGCTTCGTTCTTGGTTCGTTTTGGTGGTTGTGGTTGCTGTATCAGCTTCGGATTTTTCTGGTAATTTGGCTTTGGCACAAATTGTTGTTGTCCTTGGAATGTGTTCTGATGCGGGTTCTTTGGAAGGCAATCCTTTATATGGTGCCCTATCCTTCCACAGTTGAAACACCTCATGTTTAAAGTTTCGTAGCTTTGAGTGCTTGCTTGTCCTTGTGTCCTTTGCCTTTTCTGTTGATCGGTTTGGTTTTGATTGCCTTTGAAGGTTCCGGTTCGAGTGTTGTTCCTTCCCATCCTTTGGTATTGGAATATCTGGAACTCTTGCATGTCTTTCTCCACCTTACGAGTGCAATCGACCACCTTGTGATATTCTGTGAATTCACATACCATCAGCCTACTTTTGATGTTAGGCCTTAGTCCACTTTCGAACCTAAATGCCTTATTCTCTTCCTCATTAACAGCATATGTAGCGAATTGAGATAATTCCATGAATTTTGCTACGTACTCCAGCTTCATAAACTCCAACTCCTTTTCCTTTCTAACAATTTTAGGAAATTATTCCAAGTAAAATCCCACCTTGAAATCAGTCCAATTTCAATTTGGTGCTATGATCAAGGCAGATTTCCACCATCTCCATGCTTCACTTTCTAGCATAAATACAACAAATCAGACTTTATCTTGTTCGTCCACTTCCATCACTTCGAAGATGTCACGAACAAAACCTAGAGATCTCATTGGAGTCCCTAAATTTAGTTTGTAATTCTCACCCCATATCCAGATGGGAGTGGATAAACAATACATAGCCAAATTCATTAAGTAAAATATGAGAATTTATATAATATTGAAAATATAATCAAAGTATGGCTATTACATCCGAAACAATCATAACATAGTAGCGGAAAAGAAATAAAATCCTTAGTTTCATGCTTCTAATCAATCCATATTATCTACTGAAAATAAGTACTACATTGCATCAATAAAACCCTATTACAAGTTCTACTAAAAGCATCAAATATCATCTTCAAAACATCCTTGACCTCCATCTTGGTCCACATGTCCATCATCTATAGGTCCTGAAATGTTATGCTCGAAAGCATAAGCTACACTAGCTTAGTAAGTAAACAAGTCTAACAGTGTTTATAATTGAAGTAAGGACAATGCCACTCTTCAAAGGTAATCCATACGAACAATAAATAAATGAAATATGTGATGTGTAATCAATATGAAATAGAGATGGGATAAGTGATCAATATACAATAAGTATGGAATGAATGATCAATAAGCAATAGCTTAAGGTGAAATTAATATAGTCCATTTGTAGGACAACAATGGTTTAAAGAACAATAGTCTATAACTTAAATGAATCACACAAGTGTTAGATAAACCATATTGGTAAGGATATCTGTATAATAATCCACAATGCATTACACACACACAATGGTTCGTAGGCATAATCAAATCAGCAAACAACCCTAAGGTTCAAGCAATATAGATATGTTATGTCATAATCAATAATGAACAAGTAATGAGTATGCCAATAGTCATGAGTCACAACTAATGATATAATGCAACGCAAGATGCTGGTTCAATTATTAATGTGCAACTAAGTATAATCACTACATGTGATTTAAGACAAACAATCTAATATCCAATGCACTGTATAGTATCCGTCTATATGTATGTTCCTCATATGATCTCAATCATACTACCCAAGGACGCCTCACAATGTAAACTTTCATCCCCCAATACATAGGAGAAATAATAGATTATTCTATGTGTACATCATAGTTTCTAGGGTCTTAGACCTAGAGGACACAAGCGCCTCACCTTATTTTTGATTATAGGGGTAAATCCAAGGCCTCATATTAACATGAACTTTCCTTTGTGAACCATACATTATCCGATCTACTAACAGAATTTCACTCATATGATTCGGATATTGGGCCTCATAAACATGAACCTTCCCTCACTTATCATCTTTCCACAATTCTCTTCGGAATAAACAAATCAATTGGTCTATTTGGATGATCAGTCCCTCAACACATGCAAGTACAAGTCTCCTCACTTATTATGATTTCCGAATCATAATACACTCGTTATAATCATAATCTCCAGCAATCTGAAGTTATGAAGGTCAAGTCATTGCATTGGACCAATACAAGGTCACTATGCAATAATATTGGCATATGTTGTGCAAGTAAGAAGGTGCGCATTAACTAAGAAATCCAAGTATGTGTACAAGGTGTAATATGATCTAACTAATCATGATGGTAGTGAACATATAAGTAATGAAGACTAATTAGCATGGTAGTAATAAACATGTAAGTGGCAAGGATTCATATTAATGTTTCATTAATTCATAAACACATGCATACAAGGTATAATATGATTGAGTTAACATGATAGTAATGATTATGAAAGTATATCAAACATCCCAAGTCATCAGGTATAGCAATTAGGTTCCGAAGAGTAATTATATGCATCATGAATTCAAGTCAAATATCATTAGTCTATCAAACATGGCAATTAGGTCCGCATATGAAATATGAGTTCAAATATATCAAGAGTTCATCAAACATAACAATTGGGTTCATAAGGGAGTAAGTATATGAATGTGAACATTTAACTAATCAAATCGTGTGTACAATGTGCAATAAGCCTAATTATCATGTTAGCATTGAATAAGCATGTAATATGAAATCAAGTCAAAATATCATAAGTTCATTATACATATGTGTATAATGTGTAATGTGATTTGATTAACATAATAGCATTGATTATACAATATGAAAGCATGTCAAAATATCACATGTTCATTAAATATAACAAATAGGTCCATAACGAAGTACTATAAGAAATAATCATAACTAATCAAAACTAAGCTCATAATCAGTCTAATTAGGTCAAAATAAATAAGTATGTGAAATATCAATTCAAACAACCTAAATATGTGAGTTTCGGTAGACCAAGGGGTTTGCCGAATGGGTTTGGTTAGGTCTCGGTTAACTTTTCGTTGTACCGAACAGTCTGCCAAAAATCCTAAGGGTCACATTGTCAGACTCTGTAGGGTCTCGGTATGCCGAGTGTGTCAGCTCGGTATACTTTCCATGCAGTCAAATTTTGTCTCTGAGTTTCGGTGGAGTCATGGTTGACTCTTGATGGGGTCTTGGTACACTTTCCAGAATTCAAAATATACTACTGTTAAGTTCGGTGGACCTTCGGTATGCTGAGGGGTATACCGAATGGTTTCTGGGTAGGTTTGGTGGACTCGTCAGTATACTGAGGGGTATACCGAAGCTCCAGGTTTGGTTAAAAGTTCACCAATCCTCATCTTCTTCAACTTTAATTACAAAACATCCTTAAGTAACTTAGGTTAATATTGAATTCCGAACAAAACCCAATAAAGAGATCATATAAAACAATACTTTAAATAAACTTACATTCTCCTACCATTAAAACTTGGAAAACAAGTAAAGCTTTGGAAAACAATTGAAAAACAACAATGCTCTTATTAAAGCCATAAATATTGATATCCTTGAGTACTTACCTTGATCTGGCCGTGTGGTGTAGTGAGTACACCTTGTGTTCTTCCTCTTCTTCTTCTTCGTCCTCTTTTTCTTCTTCTACATGCAATAAATTAATCTCTACAAGTCTTGGGTTTCTATAAAGGTGCTTAGGGACACATTAATTAGTAACTATTAGCTCTTAATCTCAGCCATTGATTGTGATTCATTGATCTCAACCATTGGATGAAAATCTCAGCCCATGTGTGTTAGTTTCTAATATGTGTTTTTTTTTTTTAAGTTTCTTAGAAGCTTAGCTTTAAAGTAACCTTCAATTCAAATTCTAGCCCATGTGGGTTTCTAATTATAAGTCTTCTTTCTGGAACCTTAGCCTTTAGTTTAATTAGTTTTTATTTTGTTTTAGGGAGAATCTTATTACTTTATAGTCTTTTAATCTCAACCATTGATTGAGAATTAAATGTTCCTACGAAATCCTAGCCATTGATTTATTTATTGATAATCTTTTAAGATCCTAGACACATGTCATAACTTAAGAAGTTACGATTGTGTGTGATGCACCTAGTTTCATATTGGTACAACCCACCAATCATAATCAGTCAAAAGTCAAACATAATAGCTAATTACTAAAATTTTAAATTAACCCCTATTTTAATTACACCCTAACTCCTATAATTTTATTAATTATATATTAATCCCTAATCTCATATTAAATATATATTAACCCCTAATCTCAGATTTCCACCATCTTCACTTTCTAGCATAAATACAGCAAATCGAACTTTCTCTTATTCATCCACTTCCATCACTTCGAAGGTATGTTCTAAGGAGTCGACCCATGCTTGTCCTTCCATTGGATCGGTTGTTCCTTTGAAAATAGTAGGTCCAAGTTTCTTGAACTTCTCAATGCTACAAGTGTTCCAAGTATCTCACATTGCCCATACTTCAAACATACTCATATTACACAAGTATCACACATCACATAGTTCCAAAGACTAAAACAACCAGAATAGTTCACAGTAGACTAACATAGAAGTACATAGAGTCATATAGTTGAGCAAATATTCCTACACACATTTCTAAGCAAAAGTAACCTCATACTCAACCTATCGAGGCTATAATCTAACTACGCTCCACAAATTAGGCTTATTGGACTTCAGTCACAAGTTTCAGTCAACCGAAGGTCAGGCCGAAGCTTTCGGTCAGTCATCTCAGTTCATCTTCATTCTCGGTCGCTAGGCCAGAGAATTTAGCAATTTCGGTTGCTGATTTCGGTTGGAGCGAAGGTCAGGCCGAAGGTCATATTAACCCAAACAATTTTCCCAAAAACTTCTAAAATTCGTACCTTTCTTATTTTCTCCAAAAATCTCAGTTCTACACTCCGAAATTTATAGATCACATAACAATACATCATATTCAATGTTATATACTCTATATACATCCATAAGCATAAAAATACAGCAGATCATCATGTCATCATACAAATCATATTATTCATCACATATCAATCACATCATGTTGAATCTCAGCAAGCAAATCCTAGATCAGCTTTACCACCATATTTCTCATGCAAACCAGCTAATCAATGTACCTAATACATTTATCATATTCCCATGCAAGTGTTTAGGATAATTTTCAAAGAAACACCTACCTCTTTCTTCTCAAGACCTTTTTCTGCAACTTTCAGGATCTTGAAAATCACAACAGCCCTTTCCTTTTGCTCTCTTCCTTCTTCTCATTTTCCTTTCTTTTTCTCATTTTTCCTCTTTTTCCTTCAATGGCCAAATCTCCAGATCTGGTTTTCCCTCCTTAGCTTTCCTTTTGGTTGTGAGATTCAAAACAACACTTCCCATTGACTGCACGTCCCTATTTGGAAGGTGTCATGGGGTTATGAGAAACTTCCCTCTATCCTTAATTTCTGAATTCAAATTCAAAAGGAAATAACCAACATATCCTTACCTCTTCCCATGGACCACACAACCAGTCCAAGCCCACTAGTGTACACACATTAGGCCCAAGGCCCTAATTCCCTGAAATTGTTAAATCACATAAGTTACTCCTTAATTTCACTAAATTACAATTTAGCCCTATGGTTCATATTAATTTCCACTTTAAGATTAATATCATTTAAGTCATAATTAAATCATGTTAATTATGATTTAAGGTCCGGGTCACTACAACTAGAGTCAAAAAAAAAATTTGCACAAGAATGGAAGACCAATCAGGTACAACATACAATAAGCAATCAACAATCGAAACTTAAGCAATTATTGAAAATCTACAGTTGTAGTACGGACCCATGAGATGAGACGAAGGCAGGACTTCAAGAACACAAGAACCACCTAATTCTTACTCATCCACTAATCCTTAAAGCTTAACAACCTAAAGCTCTTATACCAATCTGTATCAGAGTAATAATGGCATCACCAAACCACAACTCTAAACAACCTTATACTTTGATACCATTTGTGGCGGGCCGTGTCACATCCCAATCCTAGGGTATAGCTATTTGAGATCCCTGGAAGGATTCAAAATGCAACTCTCACCCCCTCCAACGGAGGTGGCAAAACTTTGAATAACAAGAGACAATAAATAAGCATATTCCAATTTAATGATATACTATACCGGGATCTCTACCAACCAAAATATGATGTAGGTGCTTTCTACCCATAGCCCATCAGTATTAATCTCTAAGATAAGCAGTTCAAACCTGAAAAAAAAATATATATATATATATAACAAGGAGGGTGACCTTGAAAGCTCATGACTAAACCTGCAATACCTGGGTATTTACTCAAAAACACATACTAGTAAATAAGTATGAAATATCTGATAAATAACTTACGAATATAAATGTTTTAGTTCTTAACATTAATATCATAGCAAATGCAATCTTCACTCCTATTCTCACCAGGTAAGGTAGTATGCATGCTAGTCCTCCCTCACCTACAAATGTACATGATGCAGTATGCTCCATGATCGTACATAAGAGAGTCAAACCTCCCTTTCATATTTCACAATTCAAGCGCAACTTTATGATATGCATGCTTTTGATATTGAGTCGATGTATGTCCACACTAGATCCCAACCTGTCCCACCATGCTACCCCTAATTACATGGGTCTCGTAAGACTACAGGACTGTAGACATAATTTCTTTCTTTCTCTCACACCATGAAATTTGGCTAACACCTGAGCCACTTAGGCCTACAGGAAACTCAGTAGATTCTACGTGTACATCGCAGTTTTAGGGCCTTTATACCCATGGGATTCTCTTTGTCCCACCGTCATTTTTTTATCTTGGGAAGAATCCGAGGCATCACAGATTTATCATAGAACTTTCCCCTGTGGTACATCCCATCTCCCAACTATCAATAGTTCTCTTATTCGGAGCATATTGGACTGCTTTGGTCCTCACCCTTAACTTGAATTTTTGGCATTTTGTCATCATCAACATTTACTCAACTACTCATTTTAGAGTTTGAGTCTCAATTGGTCATCTTGATCGGAAAGTCACTATGCAATGGAAATAATTTTCGCTTGAGTTTAACTAATGCAATAATTAGAAAATATTCCATGCAAAAGCATTCACAAACATTCACTTCAACATTGTCATGGATACGCACTTCCATGATACAGTATACATTTGGAGACTTTATGGCGTCCTCGACGACTTTCACAACCTCGGTGACGTTCGTTCTTCACGTTCCCTAAGCTCATCTTCCTTTTCAGTCCTTTTATTCCCCTCCTGGCCGGTGCTCCCGTACTGGTTTCTGGTTGTCTCCTACCCCTGCTTGTGCTCCTTTCCCTTTTTTGCTGCTTTCTTCCCTTATTCCCTCCTTTCTCCTTAGACTGCTTCCTAGTTTCTTTCCTTTCTCTTTTCCTTTTCTTCTTTCACTCATTTTCTGTCTCCTCCCTTCTTCCCTCTACTCCTCCGTTTTTCTCTGTTTGCTTTGTTTTTGTCTTTTTCTTTCTCTTTTCGGGCCTTTTCCTTGGCTGGCTGAATTTTTTTTCCCTCTTGGTTAGCTCCCTTCTTCCTCTTCCTTGTTTCTTGTTTCTTTCTCCTTCCCTTTCACGACGTCTGTGTTTCCTCTCTGTGGGTCTTCTCCTATTTCCAGTTGTCCGGGTGAAGATGGTTCCCCTTCGAGTCCGGGGCCTGGTGGTTGGGTCTATGGAACCGACCCGCCGCTTTTTTTAATCCCTCATTTCCCGTGTCTTCTCTCCCCCGTTGATCAACTTTCCCCTTTTGGTATTGCTTTTGCCGCTTGCTCTCCCCCCCCTCTAGCCCTTTTCGTGCTTCCTCTTCTCCCTTTGCAGCTACTGGCACCTCGTCGGCTGGTTCTCCTGTCTTTGGCTCTAGTGGGGACTTTGCTACAGCACCTGTCCCTACTCCTGCTCCTCTGCCCCTGCCCCCTCTCCTCGCCCCTTGTAGCTGGAGTGATCTGGTCACTCAGTCTACACGTGTCTCACCTTCCAAGCTCAATTATTTTCCTCCTGTTCTTATTGATGGACAGCTTGTGGTTGATTCCCCCTATCGATGTTGTGGAGGTTGGTTGCAAAAGTTAGGAGAAATGTTTGATAGGGAGCTTCATTGATTGAAAATTGCCCTACCAGGTGGTCAAGACAATGGCTGAGAGATTTTGGTGCAAGAAAGGTACTATTGAAATCACCACCATGGAAAATGGTGTTTTCATCTTTAATTTCAGTGATCAAGTTGAACGTCAAGGTGTTCTTAGAGGAGCCCCCTGGCATTTTGGTGGCAAAGTCTTGGTTGTTAAGCCTTGGTCTCAGGGCATGATGTTTGATACACTGTTCTTGAACATGCTACCTATCTAGGTTTAGTTCACTTAGGTACCTCTTGAAATGTGGTTAGAGAATGGCCTTGCTTGTATTGTGAGCTATATTGGTACCCCCTGTTCCCAGATGATGCTACTAAAAAGAAAAATAGAATGAATTTTGTAAAAGTTTATGTTGAGATCTCAATTGAGTCTGCCCTCCACTCTCTTATTCCAGTCAAATTATGAGACAAGCATGGCTCTACTATTTGGACTGAAGTTGAGGTTGAATACCCAAGGAAACCACAAACGTGCTCCTCCTGCCAATGCTTTGGCCATTCACAAAGCAATTGCCCTATTGCTAAGCCTAAGAAGGTTTGGATACCTGATATGATTTTTCACAAGTGTACGAAATCATGGCAAGTAATAGAATGATGAAATATGAGTGTCAAACACATAGAGAATGATTAGCTACTAAGTACCGACTTGACTACCCTAAATTCTATTTGGAGAATCGAATAATAAGAAGAGTAAATGAAATTTAAAATAACAACTTAAACAAATAAAACGATATTAAGGACAAAGAAAACAAGATAACAAATTTCACCAATTGATTAAAATACAAAGGCATCCGATTTTTACCATAACCAATCCGAATCAAATCCTAATAAATCATGCTATTGAAGATAACAATCCAAGTTGAAAGCGAAAACTCCTAACCTATCCAAAGGTCTCTATCGAGCACCAATGAAATTACCCCCATGAAATAACCCACTATATCTCTATGTGATTTTAAAAGCATGCAAGAACATTAAGTTCTATGAATTTTCTATGCAAACCTACATAAACCATGTAAATATCTCTATTAATATGTAGAATATGGTACTTTATCACGAGAAAATAACATTGCACATCTCCACTCGGTCTCTATACAATTAACAAAACATTTAAATGATGATCAAGCATCAAAACGGATTAAGAATGGTGATAAAAATACTCAACCATGGATTATAATTTCAATAGCATTAATAAAAAGATTCAAAACTTCATGGTTAGGTTATATCGTAGCCTTAGCAAATAGAGTTAGTTCATAATAAAATTAAAAACATTCATTGTCCTAATAAAAAACATGAATACAAAAGAAATTCAAAGAAGAAAAATTAATCAAAATTAGAAGAGAAAAGATAGAACTTGATGTAGATCGAATCCTTCTATCCTCCAATGATTATGTCGATTCCTCTTGCTTTTCACGTCTTCCACTTTGTCTGAAGTATTCCTAGAAAAAAGTTAGTCCAAAGAAACCCTAGAATCCCCTGTTAGAGAACTCCCAATCATTCCCTCCAGTTAGAAAAGAGAAATGCCGAAGAAAATAGTAACTTCTCCTTGATTGCCTCCAAACAGGAAACTTTATGAGTTTCCTATTGTGTCGCCAATTGGACCTTCAAAAGGACCTATTTGGGCTTCCATGTCTTCATGAAAGTTGTAGTTTTACTCCTTATCTTTTTAGGGCCACCAAAATCACCTTATTTTGGACTTTTTGCGAACGCGTTATAGCCAAAATATCGAGACCTGTTCACTAAATTTCTGGAAGGTAACTTCCTAAACTTAAAAATAGGAACCTTCATTTCTTTTGGAGCAAGTCTTCTTCCCCTTTATTCTCCTCTTTGATTCCAATGTGCTCTATTTGCTCCAATATGATGCTTCCTACGCAAAATACACAAGATGAGGAAAATCGCACTATATTTTAATTAAAATAAGATAAAAAAGACATAAAACGAGCACTTAGAAGTGTGATTAAACTATATGAAAATTAAGCACATCAAACACCCCCAAACTTAACATTCTCTAGTCCTCGAGCAAAAAGAAAACAATAAATTAAAAAGACAATTTAAGCTGGTTTGAATTCACAAAGCATTGCCTCAAAAATTGTATAAAGAGTATATAGCTCAACGAAAAATTCAAATATTATCAAAGTTTCATTCTCAATTCAAGACTAATCTTATTCCACAAAGAACTCTTTGAGTGTGTGTGTGATTCACCAATTTCAAAACATAACCTGTAACCCGGATGAGTTTGTGCAAACTAGTGATTTAAGAGTGATCTCTATGAGAATAAATTCTCGAACTTCATATGCCTACTTTTCAATCCTCTCTCCACTAATGTAGACAAAAACAACACCAAGGATCAAAAGGTATTCATTAATCTTGTAATATGAGGCTTAGGTATTGGCTTAATCAAAGAAAGGATAGGATAATCAAAGCAAGAGAATCAATGAAGCATAATACAAAGCATAGAGAATCCTATTGTAGCACATAAAGAATATCTTTCAAATGAGTTTTCTGTATAAATGTTTTTTCAAACCTCCCTTTCTTCATTTTCATAAGAACTTCTCCCATCTTTAATTTTCTTTTCTTCTTTATTCAAAGCACCTATTTTGAAAATAATTATTTTTTTTCAAAACCACGAACTCCCAAACTTGTGATTTGGACATTGGGGTCATGGAGGATCTACTTCACTTGCTTTGACAAATTTGTTTTCTTCTTCTTTTCAACCACAAACTTCAACTTTTACAAATCACAGCTCCCTTTGCACACTTTAAAACTCTCCTAACTTAACATATATACCACATGAATTGTTTAGAGGGGTAAGGATATAAGTGTTTCTGGCTAAAAGGGCAAGGATGGTGTGGTTTAAATGAAATAAAAAGCTAGTGTAAATAAAGGCTCAAAGGGGTGACTATAGAAACAGACATTCAAAGGGTAAATGATAAGTCATGAAAATACCACATTTTATAACCTTAATTTCATGACTTATATGATATTTTTCTCACTTTTAATTCTCCAGTTTACCTAGAACTTATCAATTTTATTTTATCTTTGCATTATATTTTTATTATGTTTAATTTAATAATGCAGAGCGAATTTTGGAGGTCAATCATGGTCAAAGGAAATTAAACCCAAATCGGTTCAGATCAAAGGGGTCAGATTAGATCAATCAGTGCATATCAGGCGGGTCAGATCAAAAACTGGAAATGGAGTCCGACCCAATTCAGATCACTCAAGCCAATCCGACCCGATTCTGACCAAAGCCCAGCCAAGGCCACTACCCGACCCACCAACCGAGTCGGTCCCAATCCAAACCATCAATGGTTGAGAGCTTTGATGATCAAGGAGGAAGGATCAAGAAGGAAAGTATTATTTTTGAACCAAATTAGAATCAAGAACAAAATTTGAATTCAAGAAGAATTGATTGAATTAATTGGAATAAAAAATCACGTTTTAGCATGTTCCAGAATTTTGGAAAGCATGGATCAAATTGGTTAGAGAACTAAGCTTTGGAAAGAATCAAATAAGAAGGAACGTTTTTCGCATTGCTTAGAAGCCAAGGAACCAATAACAAATCAAGAAGAAAAATTGGAAATTGAATTAGAAGCGAAGAATTGGCTGCAATTGGAAGTTGTTGTTTTTGTTTTGATAAGAGAAAAAGAATCCTATAAATATGGAGGCTGTTGAACTTGAATGGTGTGTGGAAGAGGCTAAAGAAGGTTGGAGGACGTGGGCAAGCTTTGGAATCCTATTCTACCCCTTTTTCTTTTCCCTTTTTAATTTTTCTGTTATTTTTCATGTTCTTGAATAGAGCTATGGTTGTTCTTAGCTCTATGATGGGCTAAATTTTGTTGCTAAGGCTTTGATATAGTCTAGCCATGATGTTTTAAATTCTTGTATTATAGCTATTGAATTTATAGTCCATATTTGAGTATTTTATCATTGTGCTTAATCCAATTGAGTGATTGATCACCATTTAATTGTATTGAGACTGAGAGGAGATATACAATGTTAGTTTCTTATGATAGAATACCATATTCTACATGTTGAAAGAGATATTGGCATGGTTTATGTAGCTTTGCATGCAAAACCATAGAACTTAATGTGCTTGCATGCTTTTAAATTCACATAGAGATATCGTGGGTTATCGCATGGAGGTAAGTTCATTGGTGCTCGAGAGATACCTTTGGATGAATTAGGGAGTTTCACTTTCAAATTGGATTGTAATTTTCAATAGCATGAATATTTAGAGTTTAATTCGGATTGGCTATGACAAAATCAATTGCCTTAGTATTTTAATCAATTGGTCAAAATGTTAGTTTATTTTCTTAGTTATTAATTTTAATTGTTAGTTAAATACCCATCTAATTATTCGATTGTCCAAATAGAACTTAGGATAGTAATTTCGGTATTTAGTAGCTAAAAATTCCCTGTGGGTTCGACTCTATTTCATCACTTTATTTCTTGCTAAGATTTCGTGCAATTGCAAAACCGCACATCAAGTTGTTGGCGCTGTTGCCGGGGAATTTATTTGTTTACTAATATTGATACTATCTATTCTCAGTTTTAATTTGGATTTTATTTTTCTTTTTAGGTATTGTGTATGCGACGCTCAAGGAGCATTGAAATTTTTCCTTTTGATCCTAAAATTGATCGTTCTTTTAGGCGGTTAAACAAGGAGAAGAAGCAAGCCTCGACTAACTCACAAGTCGAGACGGCAAATCAAATTAAAGAAGAGGAGAATACAAGAACTCTAAGAGAATATGCCATGCTATTAGTCACTAGAGCTACTACAAGCATTAGGAGGCCTGCCATTCAAGATAATAATTTTGAGATAATGCTGGCCATCATTCAAATGATTCAATCGACAATACAATTCAGTGTCATGCCGAATGATGATCTTAATTCTCACATCGCAAATTTCCTAGAAATTTGTAATACTTTCAAGCATAATGGAGTATCTGATGATGCTATTAGATTGCGACTCTTCCCATTCTCTCTTCTAGATAAAGCAAAGGGGTGGTTGAATTCACTTCCACCAATGACAATCACTACATGGGATGTTTTGGCTCAAAAGTTCTTAGCAAAATTCTTTCCTCCATAAAAAACTGCTAAGATGAGGATTGATATCACTACCTGTGCTCAATTTGGCATGAAGTCACTATATGAAGCATGGGAGAGATATAAAGACTTGCTTAGAAGATTTCCAAACCATGGTCCACCTAATTGGATGCAAGTTCAGACCTTCTACAATTGTTTGAGTCCAAACACACGGACAATCGTTGATGCCGCAGCGGGTGGAGCGTTGATGGAAAAGCCATATGAAGAAGCCTACAATTTTCTTGAGGAAATGGCATCCAGCAACTACCAATGGCCATCGGAATTTATGGGACCTAGAAAGATCTTAGGAGTTCATGAAATTGATGCTATTAATTCTTTAGCTTCTCAAGTTGCTTTGTTATTTAAGAAAGTTGATAATATTAATGTGAATGCTATCCAATCAACTCATTTTGTTTATGAAATTTGTACAGGGAATCATTCAAGTGTTGATTGTCAAGTTGGGAATCCCTTTGCCACGGGTGGATCTGAACAATCCAACTATGTGTCAAACTTTCAACGCTCGAACAATCCCTAGTCAAATACTTACAACCCAGGATGGCGTAATCATCCGAACTTTTCTTGAAGTGGTCCTCAGAATGCCAATAAGCAACCTCCCGATTTCCAACCACAAGAAAAGAAACCGAACATGGAGGTGCTACTTACCAAGTTCATGCAAGACACCACAGGGTTCATGTAAGAAGCAAGGGCAACTTTCCGGAACCAAGATGCTAGCATCCGAAATCTTGAGCACCAAATGGGGCAATTTTCTAAGCAATTGGCGGAAGATCTCAAGGGTCCCTCCCAAGTGACACAATCACAAACCCAAGGGAGCAAGCTAAAGCCATAACACTAAGGAGTGGAAAAGAGTTGGAAGTTCAACAAGAAGCTATAAAAAAGGGTGAAAAGAAGGAGGAAATTGAGAAGCACGTCGAAAACAGAAAAACAGATTTGCCTTCTACTCTTAAATCTCCTCCTCCTTATATTCTTCCTATTATTTTTCCACAAAGATTAAGAAAAAATAGTTGGATAAGCAATTTTCTAAATTTCTAGATATCTTTAAGAAATTGCATATTACCATCACTTTTACAGATGCATTGGAACAAATGCCTACTTACGCCAAGTTCATGAAGGAGATGTTGTCCAACAAACGAAAATGGGAGGAGCATGAAACGGTGATGTTGACCGAGGAATGTACAAAAATTCTACAAAACAAGCTTCCACAAAAGCTAAAAGATCCAGGGAGTTTCACTATTCCTTGCACAATTGGAAATTCTCATTTTAATAAAGCTTTATGTGATTTAGGAGAAAGTATTAATTTAATGCCTTTTTCTGTTTTTCAGAAATTAGGGATTGGTGAAGCTAAGGCAACAACCATATCCCTCCAACTGGCAGATAGATCCATCAAATACCCGAGAGTTATAGTTGAGGATGTTCTTGTTACAGTTGACAAGTTTATCTTTCCTGCAGATTTCATTGTATTAGATATGGAGGAGGACCGGGAAATTCCACTCATCTTAGGCCGACCATTCCTAGCCACGGGAAGAACTCTTATCGATGTCCAACAAGGAAAACTTATCCTTAGAGTGCAAGAGGAGCAGATTGTGTTTGATGTGTTCAAAGCTACGAAACATCCCTCCACAAGTGATTCATGCTTTCAGATAGATACCATTAACAAGTTGGTATCCAACACTTTCAATGAAGAAAATCCAAGGGAACTGCTTGAAGCATGCATTACTAAATCAGGGACAATTCATTCCAAAAACACTAGCATTATAGAGTGTGCACACTACTAGGAGGCTTCACCACCATACACTCACAAGAAGAAGCCCAAATTTGAAGATCTTCATGAGAAAGGAGCTTCTTAACAAAATTTGTTAACTTATGAGCCTCCAAAGCTTGAGCTTAAAGCTCTACCTTCTCATTTAAAGTATGTTTATTTAGGAGTTAACTCTTCTTTGCCAGTAATTATTTTTTCCTCTTTGACAGGTCTTGAAGAAGAGAGGTTATTTCGAGTGTTGAGAACTCACAAATCAGCATTGGGGTGGTCCACAACTGACATAAAGGGAATTAGTGCTTCAATATGCAAGAACAAAATCCTTATGGAGGAGAGCCACAAGACCACAGTGCAACCATAAAGAAGGCTCAATCCAAACATGCAAGAGGTAGTGAGGGTCGAGGTCCTCAAATTGCTAGACGCAGGTATAATCTATCCAATTTCTGATAGTTCAGGGGTA
>JAUPMG010175718.1:0-10500 GCA_031762675.1 Pachysandra terminalis
TATCATTAATTCTCAATAATAATCGATAGGTGGGTTGGCAAAGATTTATGCCTATTTGATGGTATCATTCTTGTAGAACTATTAGATCATCTGTTTATCCTTTGCATTGATCCTGTAAAACAGTAAATTTTCTAGTTTTATAGAAGTTTGTCTCGATCTGATTTGGGAAAACTGTGTAATAAGAGAAATAACATGGCTCTAAGCTATGGATCTTTATATTTCAATGCATATGGAGCTAATGGAAATATCAATTCTTATTGGATTTTCCTTCCTATAAATTTATTATTTGGAATCAATAGGCTTCTTGTTGGTCTGATACTAGATTGTTCATGGTTTTAATATGCTATTAGGATCACGAGGGGCTTTGATAGGCTATATTTTGTGATATTTTTTTTTATTATTGAATTTAAGACTTCATCTTCTTAGAGAATTTAGATGTTTTTAATTATTTTTAGGTTTTATGAATCTTCATTTTTTAGACTCTCTCTTTGTTTTTTTAGCTTTTATTAGGAATTTTGAGAATTTTTATTCATTTTAATTCATTTATAATTTTAATCTAATTTGGCCAAATAAACTTAGACTAGGTAACCGGTTAAACCGGAAGAGAGCAGGTGCCTAACACCTTTCCACTCTCTTAATTAAACCTTCCTACCCAATCTGGTTAGACCAATAGTCAAATCTTATTTTTGGGTATATTTTACAATTAATTGACAAATCCATGGGTGACCATTCACACTCGAACTCAATAAGTGGTGGCGACTCCAATTTACCCGATCAATCTGAGGTCCACCCGACCCGAAGTAGTTCACAATGGGTTTGGTTCAATTTTTCCTATTAATTCGGTTATAGTTTAAAAAGTAAAAATTAAGGCTTCGGTCAAATTAAACTAAACCAAATCAAATTTATTAGATATTTGTTAGATGGTTCATTTGGGGCGTTTATACTAGGCTATTCTAGTGTGTGAGATTCCCTCCAATTAATTAGAAGGTTGAGGCAAAGTAAGAGTAGATTTGAGTCATCTATAGTTAAAGGACAACTCCTCCTATTTCCTCAACTGGATTCATATATATGTTAGATCCACACCGTAGTCTCTCTCCCTTTCCATACGACAACTCTGATTGTTTGAGTGTAACTACTGTGTATGCTTCTAGTAACGACATCCGAATCAATAGAGTTCTTCTTCTCCCTTAAGATATGTTCTGAAGGTTCGGGGACTGATTACTCTCCTTCAATGCTGATCTGGTTATGATTACTGCAAGAGCTCAATTCAAAGTTTGGTAGTCGAGTGATACTTGACCCCTATTTGGGGTTTAATTGTTGGCATTGTTGGTTGACTTGCTCTACTTTTGTGTTCTGATTTAGTCCTTACATAAATTTGATGGCTTCCCTTATTGCTGATCCGGTCGGACTGTTCTGAAGAAGATTTTAGGACCTTTCTTGCTGTCCTTAGTGCTGATCAGGGTTTGCCTACTCTAGGCTTTCAAGTCTGGTTAGGTATTCTTGTTATAATTGTTTTGGATTTTCTGGCTTTGTTTGGTATATCCACTAGATGTGGGCACTAAATGAGCTATTTATATTATTCATATTATCAATACATAATTAAAACTTATCTTTTCCAAAAAAAAAATATATATCACTAACAAATTTTGCTTCACAATCAAAGCACTTGTCATTCTTCCATTGGATTGATAAAGAAAATTATAAGGAACACCTAATTTGGGGCAACAGGCTGGGCTCAGGTCGGGCTTACACTCTATTATAATATTATTTATGTTGGCCCGAGTCCAGTCCGACCTTTGGACTCAAAGGTGTAAGCCCAAGTCCAAGCCCGATGTATTTAAAATATATCAAGTTCGAGCCCGGTTCAGCCCGCACCCTATAAATTGAAATGTTTTATTATTTAAATTAAAGATTATAAATATGTTACTATTTTATTGCTGCCAAGAATCAAACCTAAATTCTTCACAAATATAATTTGTGCTTTTCACCACTAAACTACAACCACAAGATGTTAATAGACTTGCGTAAAAATTATATATTACTTATTAATGTCGGGTTGGGTTGGGTCGGGCCGGGCTAATTTAATATAAATCCAAGTCTGACTCAAAAAACTGGTCAGGCCTTAAACTTCAGCCCGATCTGACCCTACGGGCCACTTACTCTTGCCCAAGCCCGCCCAATCCTAGGGCCAGGCTGATTGGGCTGGGAGGGTCACCTGACCCATTGCCACACCTAATCCAGTAATCCCGTTCTATCCTCTCCTAGTGACAGTCTGACATTGCTGTACGAGGGAGTTTCGTTACGTAATTTACCTTTATTTCTTTGTCCAAAAGCATTTGGCTCACATAATATTGTTAGAAATGGAAGCAAAGACCAACAGCCGAAGAGAGACAGAAACCAAAACAAGCTTTTATCTCTTGCTTCTACGCAAGACTGGCCCTTAACGTGGATCAAATGTTGCAAAGTTCTTCTAAGAAACTTCATCCCAGTAATTTCCATCCACCTAAATTATTATTAGGATTAATTTCACTTACATTCCTCATATTTTTTGTAACTACAAACACACTCCTTTCGTTTTCTGATATTCTACGTACATCTCTTGAAGTTTGTATTATATTGCAAAGACTACCTTTCTGTATCAACTAACAGAAAATGCTTATGTCATTTGTTTTTTTTAATTTGTGAACTATATTACTCTTAAATTAAAGTCAGATACTTAAATATTTAAAAAAAAAAAACCAATGCCTTCTTGACAAGATTTTAATTATATTTGTACTCTTTTATTAGTCTATTGAGGTAAAACAAATTTCCAAAGATAAAAACGATAGAACGATACTCTTGTCTTATAAAAATTTGTTTACTCTTATTTAAATATAATTTTGAAGATAGGGATAAAAATTGTAAATCAACGTGCTCTATTAACCACTGTTAGCAAAACTCCGTTTTTTTCAAAAAAACACGTTTTGATGCTTAAACATTTTAAAGTCCGTTTAAAACTTTATGTAACGAAAAAAACACGTATTTTCACAAAAAAATATTAAACACGATTTTGTATTTTTTACATTTAAAACTTTTCAAAAAAAACTTATCGTCTTTCCTTCTTAAATATGAAAAAAAAATTATTTATTTATTTTTCTTGATTCAAGTATTTTATTGAATCTTTTATTTAGTTTTTATCTTTTGATGTGTTATTTTCATTTAGAGGTTTAAATATTATTTTTTTGTAATTTTTTTTTATCTAGTGCTATTGTGATTCAAAGTCATTACCAAAAAAAAAGTGATTCAAAGTCTATCAACTCTCTAGACTTATTATGGAATAATAATACAAAAAAAAAGCTTTAAATAAAGAGATTAAAAGAGAAATGGACTTTAATTAATGTTTTATTTTTTATTTTATTATTAAATTTAAAATCTTTAATACTACATTATATTTTCAAAAAAAATATCGGTAATATTAAACTTTCTTATAGTAGTGAATGTAAATTATTTAGAATTATAAATTAGTTTTTAGAATAATGCTATAATATTTTGTTTTAAATTTATTGGTAATTAACTGTTAGTTTCACTTCTATGTTAACGTTTTTTTCATTATGTTTTTTTGGATCTCTACCGTATTAAAATTGAACAATTTAATCAAAGTCTTTTTGACGTTTTCATTTTATTGACTGTTTTTTTGAGTAAAGACCGTATTAAACTTGATATTTTACCGTCTCGTTTTTTTGTTGTATCACGTTTTGCTAACAATGCTATTAACATCGTTAAACCAAAGTTTACTTACAGGGATATAAATAGAATATCAGAAAACACAAAGTGTGTATCTACAGTTGTCAAAAATGTGAGGGGATGTAAGTAGAATTAACCCTTATTATTAACTAGTGATACCTTCTCAACTCTTATTCAATGTGTGTCTATGTATATAAAATGAATGCAATGAGAATTAATTAAAAGGTTGGGTTAGGTGATGGGTATCTTTGGAATTTAAAGATTGAAAAATTTTCTATATAAGGTTGATGCATTTTGTGATTTCAATATACAAATCAAAATGGAGAAGGGGAAGAAGAGATTGGCTACATTGGTTGGATGCAACTACCCAAACACCCGGAACGAGCTGCATGGGTGCATAAACGATGTGTACGCCATGCAGGACGTGCTCGTGAACCGTTTTGGGTTCGACCCAAAGGATATAGAGGTCCTGACCGATGGTCCTGGTTCGTTGGTCATGCCCACGGGTGCAACCATCAAGAGCACGCTGAACCGCTTGGTTGATCGAGCTGAACCAGGTGACGTCTTGCTCTTCCACTACAGTGGACATGGAACAAGGATCCCGTCCTTGAAACCTATCCACCATCCCTTTAGACACGATGAAGCTATCGTCCCTTGTGATTACAATCTCATAACTGGTAGGTAACAGGTTTTTAATAAATTTTATTATTTCTTTTTCTCAACTAATTGGGTTAAATAATTTCACGATTCAAGACTCAATCTTATTAAATAAATTAGCGGGTGGCAAGTGCAGTATTGCATATATGATGATACCTTGATATAATTATAGAATGTGTTATTCGTTTTATTATTATATTATATTATATTATTTATTTATTTATTTTATAATTCAAAAAAGTATAATCGTTTAATTACCAGTTATTTTTTTATAATTGAAAGATGTGAAAATAGTTATTTTTGAACCAAAAGGCAAGATTATCTCTAATTATACTAATTATGTTATAAAAATTATTTTTAGAAAATTAAAAAAAATTTAACTTGGCACGCTTTCTGATGACCCCTCTCCCTTAATAGTATAGGTATATATATAGTTCCAATCAGTTTATACCAGTAATACTTTAATAGTATACTATTTATTGTATGTCAAAGTCTGTTAACCTTTTAGTTTAAGATTTTTTATATACCAATAAAATTAAAAAAATTAATTAATTAATTAAGAGGGAAATAAGAAAAAAAAATTATCTTTTTTCTTTTTTGAAAAATATATAATTTAAACAAATTAATTGATTTGAGATTTTGGGTGATTTCTATAATTGAGATTCTAGCTATTCCTTTTATAGTGTTAACTGTTAAGTATTGGGATGAGTCACAATCCCAAGTTGATCCCAAAAGTTGCTAAAGTTCTCTGACTTGATTCAAAATTGAGTCAGATCATCCATCCAGACGATCTGACTTGGTTTCGAACAAGTCAGATCGTTTTACACCCCTAAAATATTTATGATTAAAAGATTGAGAATTTTTCTTCTTCTTCTTCTTCTTCTTCTTCTTTTTTTTTTTTTTTTTTCTCATTTCGTTATGATATAATCTTGACAATATGAGCATGGATTTCTGAGTCAACTGGATAAATCCTCTTATTAATAGAACCCCTTGTGCAGATGAGGACTTCAGGGAACTTGTGAACCGCTTACCGAAGGGAACAAGCTTCACCATACTCTCAGATTCTTGTCACAGTGGTGGCCTCATTGAGAAGGAGAAAGAGCAAATCGGTCCTGCTTCAAACACTACTAACTGTACAATATTACAGTCTGGTCGTCCTAAGACCATCCCTTTTGAATCCATCCTTCATCACTTCACCTCCACCACCGGCATCGGCACATCGGACATCGGCACACACTTGTCCGAGGTCTTCGGTAGTGATGCAAGTGTCAAGTTCCATTTACGTGAGCTTGAACCCGGATTGTCAGGGCCTGTAAGGCCTGATGCAGGAATCCTATTAAGCGGGTGCCAAGCGAATGAGACGTCGGCGGACATGAATCCGACTAGAGAGGGAGGGAAGGCATATGGTGCCTTCAGTAATGCCCTTCAAATGGTTTTGAAGGGGCATAGAAGCCCTCTTAGCAACAGAGAATTGGTCGTTCTCGCCAGGAAGGCCTTGGAAGCACAAGGCTTCGATCAACACCCTT
This sequence comes from Pachysandra terminalis, assembly GCA_031762675.1. Lineage (NCBI taxonomy): Eukaryota > Viridiplantae > Streptophyta > Magnoliopsida > Buxales > Buxaceae > Pachysandra > Pachysandra terminalis. Next base: position 5,907 of record JAUPMG010175718.1, read on the forward strand.
GCTTGTATTGCAATGATGAGAATGCTGATGCACCTTTCTTGTGGCAACCCGAATATTGAAGCATGTGCTATGTGTGTGGGGGGTGATTGTGGATTATGCGTGTGAGTAATAAACTAATAACGTGTCTGGAAATCTATAGAAAACGTGACAGGAAGATGTTCTTGCTTTCATTGTATTCTCTTGGGGGTATTTTAATTAAAATCCTTCATCAATGAGTGCTATGAAAGTTTGATGCTTGGTTACTTGAGCGTGTGCAATTCATGTTTTAGAACACTGGAGAGAGTCGTAGTCAGGCGTTTTAGGTTTATTATGCATTAGGATGTCGGTTTTTGAACCCTTAGAGTAGATCCATATCCCCCTTCTCTGGTGGTTTGCATCTCTCCGTTGGGTCTCAACCCTTCCCTAGTTGGCCAGCCCCAGCCCTTGCCTCATCTGCTTTTAACCAGCCATAGCTACCTAGAGGTGGTAATGGGTCGGGTTGTGTCGGGTTTGATCCGTTGGTAAAAAGAAAACATGAATCCGAATCCAACCCGCCCATAAACGGGTTGAACCCGCCAACTCGTTTAAATTTTAATTAATTAATTTAATTTCAAATTAATAAAATCATAAATCATTCACTTCACCTATTTAACATTATATTTTTAATAAAAATTATAAAAAATCTATTTAACATTAAAAACATATTTTAACCTTTAAAAAGCTCACTAAACCCATTTTTATTCTTCAGTCTTTAGTAAGATCTCTTATGTTAGTACTCTCATTAATTTGATGAATCTCTCTAGCAGTGTAATCCCATTTCGATTATTGGCTTTAGTAGTCTTCAACTTCAATAGAGCCAAGAAACAAAAACAACTAGTGAACTTCGTTGGTTCTTCACTTCTTTTTTCACTCGTTGCAACCATAGCCTTGCAGAGATGTGGAGAGGGAGAATAAGAAAGTAAAAACGACATAACCCTAAATCTTTAAGTTTTAATTATATACTCTTTGATATATAGTATAATTACTATGTCTTAGTTAGGGTATATAATATCTCATTAAAGAGAAAAAAAACTAAATTAAACGGGTCAATGCGGATTAGGCAGGTTGGGCCAAGTTTGACCCGTTTATCAACGGTAGACAAAACCTACACCCGAACCCAACCAACTTAATAAAACGGGTGAACCCTAACCCGTTTAGTCGGGTCGGGTCGGGTTGGTGGATTGGGTCATATATTGCCATCTCTATATCTACCCTCACCTAGCCAAGCCCAGACCTTGCCTTGTCATTTTTAACCTGCCTTTTCCCTACCGATCTATCCTTCTTCCTGTTCAGTTGCCTTGGTTTCCCTCTTCCTTTTTTTAATCAAGTTGACCTTGTTGATGTTCATTCCACAACACCCTAATGTTAGGTTTACCCCTTTTGTGGTGGAGTTACAGAGGTTGGAGGACAAATGGAGGTTCTTGATCATTGGAAAGATTTTTGATGAGATTTTAATTTTTGGCTACATATCGTCGTCTACAACAAAATATTGAAACAGATCTTGCAGCAATACATGTGATTGGATACGTTTTATTTTCAAATGATTTTGTTGCAAAATAAATTATATTTTTAATACAAAATGGCCAATCAAATTCTTGTTGTAGGAAATGTTGCACCAAAATGTTATAGACGATACGTGCCCGTAATTTTTAGGTTTTATACGAAAAAAGACGTTAGTTTTAATTGTGCTCTTCTTACCACTAGACAAATGTCTTTAGTATTGAAACTTATTGTATGACCTGGGATTGATCCATTGTACATGTGGAGAAGTAGGGTTCCTCAAATGAACTTTCACATACAAGGAAAATGCAGCAACAAGTTTCTATATGTAGAGTTACACCAAAGAACAAGGACTCTCTAAAGAATAATACAACCACGGTGCATCATATTAGGTGTAAATCGATTGATTCGGTTCGGTGAGTGGCCAAACCAAAACCAAACTGGAATATAGTGAAGTAATTCAAAATCAAATTGAATCGAAATAAAAACCAAAGTATAAACCCAAAAATCAAACCAAGCTATAGTCACCAAAACCGAAAACCAAACCAAGCCGAAATAGATTCAATTTGATTAAATTAATGCTATTTTATGTATTAAATATATATATATATATATATATATATATATATATATATATACACCCAAAAAACACATACATACATATACATATATATATATAGAGATATCTATATTAGTCTAGTTCGGTTCGGCCTACATAAATTTAGTTAAGTTCGATTTGATTCGATTTAGTCGATATCTAAACCGAAAATCGAACCAAATTAATTCGTTTTTTCATTTTCCAAACCATAATGAAACCAAGAAAAAAGAAAAAAAAAAAAAAAAACAAACCAAACTAAACTGACCCTTTTTTTTTTTTTGGTAAAAAGACAAATTTGACCGAACCATTAGGGGCATATTCGTGACAATAGATAGCCTGAAGGGGCATCTCCTCCCTTTGCGTTCCAATAAATTTATCTCAGTTCGAATCGGCACTTAGAAACCCTCGTCCAATTGCACAATTTCGCTCCTCCTTGTTTCTTGTTCGGATCCGACACTTCTCCAATTTCGCTCCAAGAAAAAACAAAAAAAGGAAGAAGAGATTCGAATTTGAATTCAAGTGCATTGCAAGTTCTCTCTCTCTGTGAAATTTCAGGTTTAATTTCTCTCATTCCTCTTCTCAGTTTCTTATTTTTCAGGGTTTCTTGCTTCAACCTATCTTTGTTTATTGATGGAATTGATTCTGTTAGGTTCTTAATTAGATTCCTTTACCTGTTTGTTTTGCTTTTATGCTTGAATTCGAACATTTGAAGTCTAATTTGTTTTTTAATTGGTGACCGAGTTATTGTTTTTTCTAGGTTAGGAGATGTTAAGGTTGATATTTTAGGAATGCCCTAGAGAATTGAAGGATGAGTGTTAATATCATGCGCTTGTTTCTGTCGAATTCGGCTGATGCGGAGCAGAGTAATGAAGGAACCAACCGTGCTATGTTGTCTCTCAATGTTTATGATCTAACGCCTATAAACAACCATCTCTATTGGTTTGGACTTGGGATTTATCACTCTGGAATCGAAGGTTTGTAGAAGTTTCATTTTCTGATAATGGTTAGAGATTACATTTCCTGCTTTGTGTAGGTTGTGTTTGGCTAGTCGAATGTGAACTAATGGTAGTTTTAGTGTTTTGTTCATCACTCTGGAATTGAATTTTATGTTTTGTTTTTGAAGGCTATTGGGATTTCTATGTAGCTAATTTTTTGAGAATTTGGTGAGTTGCATTTCTCTTATGGAATGGATTGCATATAAATGAGATATTGTATCTATTAATGGAACCCGCACAACTGAAAACTGATAGGCAGTGAAAACTTAATTTTTAAGAGAGGAAGTACAGTAATAGAATCCAAGAAGATGATGGATCCAATTAATGCTTTGTGATGCTTTTCTGATTACAGGCTTCCATCAGTGCCAAATCATAGGTTGGATGGGAACTATTTATTTATTGTTCATTGGATGCACGTTTTTGTTGTGCATCATATATGCCTTGTAGAATAGCCATTGTTCATCATGCCTCTCATGCCAACAGAAAATTGCTGATGAAGTTAGGGACTACACTAATAACCGTCTATCGTGCTTCTTTTTCCTATCCCATCTCAACAGAAAAAGAAAAATAAAGTTTTCAAGGTTATTTGGGAGGCACCAATAGACATTAAATTTGGATGTGAAGAAAGCCCAAATTTGCTATGTCACTTAACAATTCAACAGAAGGTGTGTGATCGATTCCGCTTCACACTTACACGTCACGCATCTATTTAAAATCTTCTAATTTCTGTTCACCAGATTATCAATTGTAGGAATTCTTCCCAGGGAATTTGCCACATTAAGAAAGGTATTTTTGAGGGTACATCAGGAAACCACACCACTTTAGATGGACCAAGAGACTGCCAATCTGAAATAAGAGAGTTATAAAGTGACTTCACTGGTTAGATACCATACTTGTTCCATTTGCATTGTCATTTGTCCACATTCAGGGACTGAGACTATAGCTACCTCATGAAGCAAAGATATAAAGCATGCCGAAGTGTCAAATTCCCAATAATTTTCTTCTAAAATACCATATTTTAGAGGGTTTGAAATAGGAAGGGATAAATGCCCTTTCTCATTTGCAGTTTGCAGATGATACAATCTTTTTCCTTGAGACGTTATGAGATACCATATTTTGGACCAAGTGCATTCTTAGATGTTTCAAGATGATTTCGGTCCTTAAAGTTAATCTAGGTAAGAACAGTTTATTTGGTATTAACGTAGAGGAGGATCTTAAGAAGTAGTGTTCTAGTTTGTTGGGATGTGGGTTGGGGGAGTGACCTATGAAATATTTGAGGATGTCAGTTAATGGGAGTCATAGAGGGGTGCAACTATGGAACCCAGTCATCGAAAAAATGGAAAAGAAATTAGGGACTTGGAAGAGAAATTATACCTCCTTGGGAGGAAGGATTACCTTGATTCAGGCTTCTCTTGGTAGCCTCCCATCTTATTTATCTCACTATTCAAAATGCCTAAACCAGTCAGCAATAAGATTGAAAAAT
>JAUPMG010175729.1:0-10500 GCA_031762675.1 Pachysandra terminalis
AATTAAGAAAATAATGTATCTACTTAAATTAGTATTATAAATTCTAATTACATACAAATTTATACTAAAATGCCAGAATAATTAAGTAAATATAACTTTCTTTACCTAAGATATTATTGTAGATAAAAATAAGTGATAAAAAGAAGGGAGACCTTGAAGATATTTATGAGGTTTGAAATTCATTTTTTTATTATTACTATGAACTTATATTTACATGGACAACATGATACCGTGCATCGCAACGACCATGACCAGTCTGGTTAATTAGTTCTTCGTGGGCATGTTCTTCCTTGACGCCTTACAAGAACGGACTTATAAGATAACGGTAGTTTAATTTGAATGTAAGAAACGAAACACGGAACACGTGTGTGAAAAGGCTTTCCTAGAATTGTGGTTGCCACTTGCCACCACCCAAGAAGAAAAGTAAGACAAGGAAAGGAGAGGAAGGAAAGACGTTTCTCCACGAGGGGCCCAAACTACCCCATCTGTAGGACTTGTGTCCCTAACTTCCCCGGTTCGAGCCTGCAACGGATGAACCTCCACCGAAACACTGCACTTGTTCTTCTTACATGATGATGACCGCTTAATTATTTTTGAAAATTAAGGGTAAATCAGGGAATTGCGGATAAGGTCGAACTGGTCATGGGATGCCATCTTTCAGTGAGTCGTAGACGAAGCATCTACATGTGTTATAGAACAGAGAGAATCGGCTAACCAATTGCACCTCCCAATGAAAACCACTCATTAACCCTTTTAATGCAAAATTCTTTTTCCAGTAAAAAAAAAATAAAAAGAGTGGAAGAGGAGAAAAAAGAATTTTTTTTCTTTTTTTCTTTTTTTTTTCTTTTTGCTTTAATTAACATTCTCTTTATATTCAATTTATCGCGAGTTATTTATAATACATTTACCAAAATTAACACAATCTTTAGATGTAAAGCGTATGTGGCGACACGTTCGCATTAATAATATCACATTGCAAAGAAGCAATGTTTTGGAGCTCAAACCCAAGCTTCTAGCATTGTATTTAGGAAACTTCTTCTTTTAATGAGCTGTCCCAAAAACTATATTGTTATGTTGACCCCATCCTTGCCTACCGTCTGATCAATGATATATCCACAGCTGCCCCCATCCAGCTGTCCATTTACTTTTTCAAGTTCACAGACTTTTAAGATTTTCAATTTGAGTACTCTGATCAAGCGGTCACCAGATGGTCAAGATCGGTGGAGCAACAACGCTAGCTGTCAACGAACCGAGCTAATTCGATTCAGGCTCAGGCTCGGCTCATTAAGTGAAGCTTGCACTCCATAACTGGGCTCATCAGCTGAGCTTGAATCTCAAAAAAGGTCATTATTTTATTGAATTTGAACCACGCTTAGGTTGGTTTGATTCTATTAAAGCTCGGCTCAAATTTATATATTAAATTATGCATCTATATTGATGTATCTGGATTAAGGTAAATTTCTTTGCTAGCCGAGTTTGTATGAATTAAGCTTCTATGAACCGAGCTTTTATGAGCTAAGCTTCTATGAGCCGAGCCTGACGCGAGTCCATGCCCTAAAATTTTTAAAGAGAGTCAGTCTGAGCTTTGCTCAAGGTTTACAACCCTAAACTGAGCTGAGCAAATATCGGCTCGTTTACAGTCCTTGCCAACATGTGATGCGGCGGACATAAGAAAGGGTATTTCCGTCTTTTGAGCTTCTACCGGATTCCATAAACGGAGTTACCTAGGCATTTAGTGCGTGGCTCTGAGAGAGGGTGAGGAGCATCTCATTATTTTTCGTATCGTTTGGACGAATATTCGCTAGAACAAAGGAAAATAAGCAAGACCGGTTCTCTCTTTTCTTATTATCGCGTATCCTTTCTATTTTGAAAATATCGCGGTATTTTCAGCAGTACTTTTCTTCCTTCCTCCCTCCTTTCAAGGGACCTATTTAAGCATCCAGACGCCTCCATGGTTCCTGCAATTCGATTGTAAAAGTCCTCATTTCCCGGAGCTCCCAAACGAACCCCGCCCTTTCTTTTTTTCTATTGTTTTTGTTTGCTAGCTCTTTCTGTTCATCAATGGCGTTTCGAAAAACCCTAGCCCATCGTCTCTTTAACATAACCAGAATCTCATCTCCGAACCTGACCCTCACACACTCTCCCATTTCTTCGCCATTGTTTCAGAAAAATATACTCCCTCCAGATCCAGCCAAAACAAACGACCACCGAGATTTCCTCTCTATTCCAGATCCCGGCGAGAATCGGTTTTTCCGGCGATTTCTTCAGAAGCAGTGGGCGATGTCGCCGGAGTTACGATCTCTTCCGGTTGGAGATAAGCTGGTGGAGAAGTTGAAATCCATGAACGTTTACAAAGACCGTATCCGGTTAGATGGATTGAGCCCTCCGGCGATGAAATCGGAACTGATGGAGGGAATATCAGTGGAGGATGCGAGGAAGCTGCTTAGGCTATCGGAGTTGGAGATGCTGAAAACGAAGCTAAGACAGATTCCGAAGAGCTCTATATCGTATTCGGAGTTTGTTCAGATTTGTGCCGAAGATTGCTCGAATCCCGATCGGGGATTAGGGTTTGCGAAGATGTTGGACGACTCTGGAACGGTTATAGTTTTGGGAAACGTCGTTTTTCTCAGGCCAGAGCAGGTAATCTTTTACCTTTTCCCAATTTTTCGTGAGAAAAAAAGTAATCATTTCTTTTCCCGAATTTTCTAAATCGTTTTCTCGCTTAAAAAATAACCTGATGGATGGGAAACCCCTCAGGAATCAATTTTCCCGCAATTTTAGTTTTTCTTTATCATTCTTTTGAGGCTACCACGATCTGATAAATTTTTATTATTTTTTCGTGTTTTCTTTTCCACAGGAAACCGAAACCTTGTTACGCCAGATCCAAAAACGCGTACATGTTTGAGAAGGCCAACCCTAGGGGAGGGTAAAGACTCAAAAAACAAAAAATACCCTTCAACCTTCTCTCAAATGGACATCTATGTCCTAAATATGATGGTGGTGGTCATGGCCTCTTGGGTCTCTCTGTGTTTCCCAAACCCTTTTTTGTCATTCCCTAATTTCCAACCTTAGGGGAGAGTGAAGACCCAAAAATACCCTTGAATCTTTTCTTAAATGGACATCTATGTACGAAATATGATGGTGGGTGGTGACCGTCTTGGCTTCTTTTGTGTCTCTTCTGTGTTCCCCACACCCTTCTGCCTTTCCCTATTTTCCAACAACCTTAGAGGAGAGTGAGGACCCAAAAATACCCTTCAACCCTTTTTTAAATGGACATCTATGTACCAAATATGATGGTGGTAGTCTTGGCCTCTTTGGGTCTGCGTTGCCCACACCCTTTTTTGCCTTGCCCTATTTTCCAACCTTAGGAGGGGAGTGAAGATCCAAAAATACCTTGAACTTTTCTTAAATGGACATCTATGTCCGAAATATGATGGTGGTGGTCTTGCTCTCTCTGTGTTCCCCCACACCCTTTTGCATTTCCTTATTTTCAAACCTTAGGGTAAAAATACCTTTGAACCTTTTCGTAAATGGACATCTATGTCTAAAATATCATGATTGTGGTGGTCTTAGCCTCTTTGGGTCTATCTGTGTTGCATTTCCATATTTTCCAACCTTAGGGTGAGAGTGAAGACCCAAACCTTTTTCTTAAATGGACATCTATGTCCGAAATATGATGGTAGTGATCTTAGCCTCTGTGTTGCCCACACCCATTTTGCCCTTTCCCCATTTCCACTCCTGCTCCTGAAGTAACTTTTTGATTACTGGGACCCTCTCTCTTAAATGAGAAAAATAGAAAAAAATTATTGTGGTAAACCCTTTTCTTAGAAATTAAATGGGAAGAATAACAAATAAAAGAGAGAGAGAGAGAGAGAAAGTAGATTGGAAAAATAGAGAGAACAACTACAATTTTTTCTTTTATGAAAAGACTATGGGGGCCCACAACATGAATTCCAGGGCCTGGGCCAGTTTTTATCAATTTGAAAACTATCTGGGTAGCCCAATTTGGTCTGCACATGGACCTTTCAAAAGTGGGAAAAAAAAAAAAAGAAAGAAAATGTGTTGAATGTGTTATTATTAAAGAAGCCATGGTAGTCTGGCCTGCATTTACCCATATTGTTTCTGGACGCGTTTTTCTGGATTACAGGTAGCGAAAGCGATCGAGGGCATAATTCCAGTGTCGCTAGCTCATCCAAACGATCCCAGAAGGAGAGAACTGGAAGAGATGGAGAAGCAGAAAATGGGTATTGACAAGAAGGCGGAATCGCTGGTCCGAAAAGAGCTGTGGGGTGGATTGGGATTCTTGATCGTCCAGACAGCAGCGTTCATGAGGCTTACGTTCTGGGAATTGTCGTGGGATGTGATGGAGCCTATTTGCTTCTACGTCACTTCCGCCTACTTCATGGCCGGCTATGCCTTCTTCTTGAGGACTTCCAGAGACCCTTCTTTCGAGGGGTTCTTTGAGAGTCGATTCAGTGCGAAACAGAAGCAGCTTATGAAGATCAACAACTTCGATATCACAAGGTTTGAAGAGCTCCGCAAAGCTTGTTATCCCCACTCATCCTCCTCTTACTCGGAACAAGCTACCTCATATTTTCATATTAGTAATTCTGAGAGGGCGATGATAGGTGCTCTACATCATTGAGACATATACCAGAAGTGTTTTGAATGAAAAACATACTGAAGAGTAAAGAAAAAAGAAAGAATTTTGTTTAATTTTATCATTAAAGGGAAAAAAATACAGTTACAGTTACAGGTTCAAAGTTTAAATCCTCTTCGTGCAGGACCTGAGTTCGATATTTATAATTTTATATTATAAGCTAAATAGTATAGTTCTAATGATAAAATATTATAAAAGTTCAAGCTGAAGCTTCATACTCCGTGAGAGAAACGGACAAAAACGGATATTAGTATAGAAAGATTAGAGTGGTTATGGTTGTTTACCAAAACAAGAGAATGGATCATCCTGACGCTCTCTTAAGAAGCACAAATTCCTTATTGGATGCTCAATCAAAATTTAAGGCAATGCATGGAGAGATCCTACTCAAACTGAGTGTCCATTGGAGGAATCCAAATAAGGTTTCTCGTCCAGAAGTAACTTCTTCCTTGCTCATGAGTTTTGGAAATTACAAGCAGAAGAAACTCATGGCTTCCATCCCTACCAACATGGGACTGTTTCCTCATTTTAAGGTTCAACGAGTGAAGTACCTGTGAATCAAGTATCCCCCCCACGCATTTAACTCTTGATAAGCATTAGCATGCCATGATCTCATGGAATGTAACAGATTTTTTTATAATGGTAGTAAGAAATCGTCAAAGAGCTCGGTAATGCGGCAGAGTACTAAGATCTCATTGAAGCGGCACCATATAACAAACAATGGGATTATAAATTTGAGCAATCAATTCGTGGCAAGGTATTGACATGTAAGAGACGCCGATGGAACTAATATATAATTTTGTCAGTATAATTTGAAAGAAAGATCAAAGATAGTGAATCAATTTCAAATCAAAGAATAAAATCTGGAAATGAATTCTATATACTATAAGAATGTAATTCCAGGCATAAGGAGTTCAGTTTAATACTAAGGCACGAAGTCGTAGACAACAAAACATGGAAAATGGCTTGAACCAAAGAATGAGAGAGAGGGAGAGAAGCAAAAACCATAGAAAAGAACTTCCGACGGCTCATCATGCTCTTCAATTGTAAGTCCTCCACCCAACAAACCGCCCCTTTAAATGTCTTTGTGAGTCTTCAGTGATCGCCTTTGTCACCTACCGCTTCTGCTCTGTGGCTGATACTGAGGAACCACAAGGTGATCTAGTCTTAACATTTGCCTATCTAGTCATTCTCTCACCAATGCAATTGCTAAGAGTCGATGAATTATAACCATGGTTTTATGTTTCCAGGAAAAACTTGTAATTTCTCTCTAATTTTCAGAGAAAATTACCCTCAATTTTTCTTTTTTTTTTTAATTCTCCAAACATTCCCAATTTTTTAATGGAAAATATTTTTCCATGAAGTTTCCCTTACAATGGTGCAAAATATTTCACAAAATTGGAATTCTAAAAACTCAACACCAGCGAGACAATGAATGCCCCAATACATGATCCACCAATTCAACCAATCTCTTCATCCATCCTATTAAATATTGCCAACTATCCCAATAGCTGGGAAGAAATCCCATCCCACGTCCCTTGTATCCCAACATTCTAGCAGAATATTTTTATTTACCACCTCCATTTTCGTCTCCCAGGGATGATAACATCCAGTTCTCACCCTTTTGAAGCTGCTGTAGTAGAACTCCTCTATTCCTAGAGTTCACACCCCTCAAGTTCCAAGACAAAATTTTCACCTTCATGGTAAAACAAAGCATTTCTTTTCCTTCCATTAATTTCCCACCCTCCCCTTCAACACCCCCCCCCCCCCCACCCCCCGGTTTCTGGAGTTCCCTTCTCTTCCTCTTACGCATATAGAGTGCTCCCTTGTGCTGATTTTCAATTGCAAAAATAAGTGCTTTTTCTTGTTCTTCAAACCCATTACAAGATCTTCTCATAAATTCATTGAAACAACAAGCATTCTGATACTCCTCCAGATAAATTACACTCCATGGTTTCCCTAACCACCATATCTCTCTCTGGGCATCGTGAGTTCAATTGGATAATTATTTCCAGGGGTTCAATCAGGGCATCTTCTCCATTGACTACTATAATGCTTCTATCCCTACAGTCTGCGCAGCCCTTTCTATATGCCCCACTACTATACCCACAGGCCACATCCAACCAGACTCCACTTATTGCATTTTATTGCTAAACTCGAGAGATCCTTGGCTCTTTCAACTAGAGTGGCACCACGACAATTTTCCCCATTCTCACACAACTGCCCCAGAACACCTTGCATGAATTTTCTCCCCCACATTGTCCATGCATTAATACCATATGCACAAGCCCTTACCAGGATCCACAGCAGTCCCCAGTCTCATACAAGAGAGAAACAAGCTTCTACCAGGCTCCACCTCGTTTCCACCCATCCCTCCATCTTCACACACCAAAATCAAAAAAACAAGCAAAATAGGAAAAGGGGGAGAGATGGCGGTAGATTTAAGTTATTGTTACTAACCTTCAGCAAGGGTCTGTCTGAGGCAATAATCAATAAATCCGTTTTAGGTACCAGAGAGATCAGCACTGTATCAGCACGATCTGCCACACTTATTGACCAGTCAGCTCCTTGTTTTTCATTTTTTTGTGAAAAGAGTATCATTATCCTTGTTGACTCATGGCCGCGACTTTCATCCTGATTTTCAAATTTTTTTAAGTCAATTTAGCCTCACTCATAACCTCCAGATTTGCTGCCAGGTTAACCGTCAGTGACGATTCAAAGCAACCATCAAAACCTATTGTCCATTGGTTGTTCCTTGTCTCCATTTCATCCATGCAGCCACAGGAACACTGGATTGTAGAAATCACTTTCATCTGGACATGAAGCAAGAGACAACTGAGGTGTTAACCCCTATATAGCTAGAGGGTAGCTAGAGGGGGCAGCCTTAATCGACAGCCCCTATTAATGGGTAGGCCCGTGTTTCCACAAGGATAAGAAGATGAGGAGCCTGATATCAACCCATCTCTATCTGGTCCTGCTTCATTAATTACAATCTCACCCGGTTTCTAGGTGTGGGGAGCCCGTGTTACTTTGGGCTCAATGACTACCTTACCCTTATTTAGGCTTCTTTAGATATAGTATACAACTTTAGTACATCCAATCACAAATCGAGATAAAAACTTCCAGGAGTCCAAAACCTCTAAACATAAGAAAATCATGCCTTTATAGCAAAGAAAACATTTGCAACAAATAAGAGGGAGAAAAAGCGGGAGGCAAATAAATATGCACAAGAATTGTCGTGTCCAAGACAGTGTGTGTGCGCTATTTCACGTGAGAGAAATAATAAAGTTACTGGCAACTCTAAGTTCAAACAAATTGACAAGTTTAATTACTCGTGATAATCCAGACTATACTAGCAAACAAAACTACAAAGCAGAGATTTAGGTTGTCACCCAATCCTTACACCTGCTAAAAAATTTAAAGTTTAAACAGTGGAACATCCTATTCTAAAATTCCTGAAGATAAAACGGCCTAAGCAGAAAACTGCTAACGAATGCCCACCACTGTTATTCCCTGATGAGATAAAATCGATTACCATACATAAGCTTTAGGCCCCACGACAAATATCTTCTTTGTGCATTCCACAATATCCTTCCTCTTGGGAAAGGGAAACTGAACTTCATAATTTTTGTACTCAAGATCATCATTATGGCAAAACAAAATTAAAATGCTACAAATCTCAACGGGAAAAGATGGTTTTCGCCAGTAAATAGTTTTCACCACTAAATGGTTTTCACCAGTAAATGCTACATATCTCATAGGAACAAATCCATGCTAATGTTCACCAGAAAGAAAATTGTTTTTGCCAGTACAGAGAATCTTGGGACATCATAACATAAGCTGTTCACTATCTAGATTTCTTACAATAAAACAAGGCTTTCACAAAGCTAGTAACTGGCCATGGTTGGATGTGGAAATAGGTAGCAGATGCAAGATAAGCACAAGCTACAGGTACATACACTTTAAACCAGATGGATGAGAAGGTGAGGAATGCACATATGCTGGTAAAAGCAATTACTGCCATAAAATTTACCAGACATTTCAACGTAGAGAGATCCCCTTCTGTTCCTTGATGAGGGAAATGACCTTGAGCACCAAAATCAGAAAGCAACTGGTCCTTGAGATGAAATGCATCAATAAGCCAAGCAGAAGCCTCCTCTTCAGATGGTGGAATCTCGTTGAGGGGAATGCGACGGACGTGAATGTGAACTTCAGAAGGATCGACTCCAAAGACATTGTCCATGAAAGAAGGGCAGATATGCTTGTACCCAATAGTTATGTCATAGACTGCGGCAAAATTTAAGACAAAGAAATACAAGAAGTTAAAAAACAAAGTCGTCCAGGGAAAATGGAAACAAAATATCTGTAAATAATAATATATGTTGTCCCTATTCATATTAAATAATATACCCAAGAGAGAAACTTGATTTCTAGATTTCACCTTCTCTCTATGTATATGTGCCGCTCTTCTATTTTTTATTTTTTCTTTTTTTTTTGATCAATAACGATGAATTTTATTAAAAAGAGAAAGAGAGCAAAGGTTTCTCAAGAAGGAGCAACCAGAAAAAAACAAAAAGTACAGCAGCAAAGAAAGGAGAAGAGAAGAAAACAAAACTGCAGTTACCAAGTTTCCCAACGCCGTGGCCAAAACCCCTAGACTACATATGGATCACAGTTTTCCAGCATCTTGTAATGTCCCCCCAATTGATGTCTTTGAATTCCGGCAGAATGCTGACCCATGAAGCAACTAAACTCAAAATGGCATCGATAATCGCCCCCAAACTCCTGCTCTTTTCTTCAAATATTCTCATGTTCCTCTCCCCCCAAATACTCCACAAGATGGCAAAATACAGTCCTATACAGAATCTGTCCTCTTTTCCCAAGTGATGGGCAAAACCACTGATCAAGCATATCCAAAACAGAGTATGTTTCCACCCAATCTACACCCACCAAACTGATAAAAAAATCTCCAGATCTGTCTTGCCCACCAACAATTGATAAAAAGATGGTCCACAGTTTCCCCCATACTCGAACACATCTGGCACACCTGAGGGGACAAAGCCATAAAAGGTCTCCTCTTTTGTAACATGTTTGCAGTATTGATCCGATAAGACAAGGTTGTCCAAACAAAAGCTGACTCTAGGGGGAGCTTTAGCATTCCATAGCAAAGACGTGGAGAACTTTGGAGAAGCTAAATGCTGGCCATCACCAAGAATGAACCGGAATGACTTAGTAGAAAAACTCCCACAAGGCTCAAGACACCACACTCTAGAATCTGTAAGGGTTTCATCAATAAACACATTTCTAAAGAGAGAGAAAAGGGTTGCTAACTCTTCCAAGTCTACCAGCCTAGGATCTCGAATAAACGGAAGATTCCAAGAAAGATCCGAAACAGACCAGCTAAGGACTTCTGAAACTAAAGACTCTTTATGGACAGAGATACGGAAAGTTTTCGAGAATTTAGAAGCGAAAATAAAATCCCCCACCAAGGATCCAACCAGAATCGAATAGACTTACCAGATCCAACGGAAAATCTCACAAACTTCCAGAAAATATGAAACAGTCCGGCAATTGCCTTCCAAAGACTACCTAATCGGATTTTTCCCACTTGATTAACATCCCATCCGTTATCATGAATACCTTATTTACTAGCAATGATGGTTCTCCACATGGCCTCTCTCTCCACACTGAATCTCCATAACCACTTTCCCAGCAGAGCATTGTTCCTGTGTTGAATGTTTCCCAAGTTTAGACCCCCTTTTTCTTTCGTCTTACACACATCTTTCCATCTAACTAGATGATCTCTCTTCTTTCCCCAACTCCCTCCCCCCACCCACAAGAAA
>JAUPMG010175740.1:0-10500 GCA_031762675.1 Pachysandra terminalis
GGTAAATATGTTATATAATATTTAAAAGAAACTTTTAATAAAACTCTGAAATATTCTTTCTGGTATTTCGGGTTGTTACAGTGTGTGTGTGTGTGTAATCATCTCCAATAACCTAATGTGCTATCCTAGTCATCATAATTACATCACATAGCAATAAACCACTCATTTCCACATTCATATACATTTATATCATCCACACATCATTAAAGGTTCACATACTTATTTATATCGTGGCATGATTTAAATAAGTTATTTGCATGCTTAGGTGACCTGAAGAAGGGGGAGAAATTTGATGGTAAGAACTATGACATCAGACAAAGAAAAATCCAATATCTCCTCGATGATTCTAAAGCCCTGGAGATTTTATCACATATCCTAGTCTACCGTTAGGAGGGGACCACTGCCCAACATTGTAGAAACATGGAGGCCTATTAGGCAAAGGCCAAGTAAGATTGTTGTGCATGCTTTACTATGTTGACAACATGCACAATGTTCTTATTGGCAAATTTCAGGTTTATAAAACTACAATTGAGATGTGGAATGCACTGAACCTCACGTTCGCTGGTACCTCGACTACCATATTACGTGCAGTGATGATGAAGTTTGAGACCTACAAGATAGCTCCTAGCATGAGCATGTTTGAGCATCTTAAGAAGATGCGTACTATGATATGTGATCTAAAAGCCACTAGGAATAGCCTGACAAATGAGCAATAGATTCTCACTATTCTGAGATCTATACCTAACACGTGGGAGCACATGAAGCTCACCATGATGCACAATGAGAACATTAAAACGTTCATTGATTTGGTTGTCATCTTAAGAGGCAGAGCGTCAGACCGCAAGGTCTAATAGCACTACACTTTTAGCCGAACCGGCGGAGTGCAAGACATCCAGGTCTAGGCGCAAGCGCAAGGGTAAGGCAACCCAACAGGGGAAAACAACTAGGAAGGCGCCTAAGGCATAGGTACCAAGCATCCTAGAGGAAAGCATGGTGGAAAGAGACATGTTCAAAGTGATCTGCTACAACTGTGAAAAGTTTAGATACTTCACTCATGATTACACTGAGCAGAAGCAGGTACAAACTGACCCAACCTCTAGCTTATATTGCATGATTTGCACTAATGTCATGTTTGCTCAATAGTTCTAATTGAATTGTAGATTCAGGAGCGATCCGACACATAGCCAGAGAGAGATGGGTTTGTGGATTACAAACGGATACCAGTTGAGAGTCAAAAAGTATACATAGGGAACAAACCCATCGTGGATGTGCTAGAAGTTGCATTTACCTGCTAACGATGCGGGAGACCCGCACACTAATACCTCATGGCGTACTCTATGCATCAGTCATCTGTCGTTGTCTCGTCTCAATAGTAGACTTACTTAGGCTAGGCTTTTTTGTAATTTTCAGTAGAGACTGCGTCTCCATTTCTTTAGAGTCAGTTTTATATGGTAGAGGATTTATTTCTAATGGGTTGTTCAAACTTGATATTGATAATATAAGTGATGTAAATTTGGTTTCTTATTTGAATTCCGATAATGATGACGTTATTATTTCTAATTCATTGAAATGTCATGCTAGATTATGTCATATAGGGATAGAGAGGATGAACTGATTGGCTTGAGCAGGTCTACTAAGATCGTTTGCCAAGGTTCAGTTACTCGTTTATGAGCATTGTTTGGCCAGTATGTCATGTAGGAAACCATTTGGTAAGGCAATGAGAGCAACTATACCTTTAGAGTTAGTCCATTCTTAAATATGTGAACCAATCAATATTAGGACCCGCCATGAAGAGACCTATTTTTTCACATTCATAGATAATTACACACGATACGGTTATGTGTACTTGATTTACCATAATTTAGAAACATTAGATTGTTTTAGAAGTTTCTTGTTTAGAATCGAGAACCAATTAGATTAACACATGAAGTGTCCTTATCGATAAAGGACGTGAGTATTTATCTGTTTTGTTTTTTAAAGTTAGATTAAGAAAAGGGAATCCGTATGCAATTGATGATCCCAGGCACACCTCAACAGAATGGCGTTGTAAAGAAAAAGAACCGTACCTTGTTAGACATGGTGAGGTCGATGGTGGCGCATGCGTCCCCACCCATTAACTTTTGGGGAGACGCACTAATGGCTGCGGTCTAAATATTGAATCATGCCCTAAAAAGTCAGTTCCTACTACACCATACCAGTTATGGACGGGCAGAGTGCCTAGCCTAACACAAATAAGATCATGAGGGGTCAACAGGACATGTTTATGTGCCTTCCCACCAAAGAGGGAAGGTAGACAAAAGAGTCATTAAGTGCACTCTAAGTTTTTCTTGATTCACGTTGCAACTGTTGTGTCTTATCATATGGAATCTCTTCAGTATTTGTTTATTGATAGTGACTTGGGTCTTCAAGTTTGGACACATTTCAGTAGGATTTTATGGGTTCCTTTATTTCCTGATCAATCTATGTATGCTCGTATTATGTTATGGCTTGGTGCAAGATTGAAATCTTAACTTGCTTGCTTGCAGGGTGTTTTACCTTTTTTTTTCCTTCTTTGGAAATTATGGATTGGTAAGAATAAAGCTCGTTCTGAGAATATCAAATCAAGCGCTAAAGGTTTTATTTATAAAGTCCTGAAGTGGTAGTTAGATGTAAACTCTCTTATTATGCCTAAGAAAACTGCATCATTTTTTATAAATTATCGTTGGATATTTTGGGGATTGGTGTTTTGTCACACCCTGAAACCTGTGACACTAATCCCTATGCGGGCAGCACAGATCCCAAAGTGAGACCTTCAGGTTCCAACCAAGGAACGCGGATCGCCATTATTCATAAGAAATAAAAGTAAATAGAGTACATTTATTTAAACAGAGCGCGGAAGCTAATCAACTCTAATAAAATAATCCAAAAATAGTCAACGAACTCAGGTGAGTCATGACCCTCAATAATCCAACATAATCAAAGTAATTGTGAATCTAGGTATATTACATCAAAAACTCTCAAAAGAGTATAAGTCTAGAAACTGAAAGAAAAAAGCACAACAGCACATCAAGTCCGCCCTCATCCTTCACATCCTGCAACATGAGAAGTTGCGTGAGCTTAGAATGCCCAGTAAGAAATCCAAGCTGTCATCCATCCTCATATAGTGCCATTTAATCAAGTAATGGTCAGCAATACAACAATAAGATAAAAATGTAAATAACATGATTGATTTATGAATGAAATGTAAATGGGTGAAGTGAATCATTCAAATGCTCTATCAAAGAAAGGCAATAAAGAATGAGGTGCAATGAAATGCAGTAAGAAAACATATCTTGTTAAGTGACCCTCACATGTAGCTTCTCAACCAAACCAAGTTCGGGACATAGTTCACCAGGAACAGCCGGATGCCCCCTCTTCGTTCTGAGCGCTAATCCATCGTACAAAGGCCACAAAATACTAATTTTATGAGTGTACGATACTCAAGGAATAGTCAACCTGTATAGGACCTCGTAAGAATCCTACCCTTATTTAAGAGGGGCCTTTCAACCTACATGTATAGTCAACCTCACCGGAAAACCTCGCAAGGATAATCCTTATTTGCACCTCTCAGACCCACTTAACAGTCTACATAAGCATAGTATCTGTGCATTATTAGCTAGGACCCAAATGATAATCACCAACGGAAACTATCCACACACCCATACATATGGATAATCCGATTGGAGGTCATAATAAGCTTTCCACAATGTTTCAAAATAATACAAGTACCCCATAATTCAAATACCAACTCAAAGGAGTCACAACCCCAAGGTACAGTCAAGTCAATAAGTGAAGTGATCGATATCTTACACATGGAACATCAAAGTTGATTCCCCGCAGGTAGGCTCAAGCCTTTCGATCAAACTTTGATTCCAAGGATCATGCCCCAAGTCACATGGCAAAAATCCCAAACCAAATCCCACCAAAATCCACTCAGAAAAACCATTGGCAGGCAGGTTTACCGATGTACCGGTGCCTGCCGATGGGTCAAAACTAGGCTAAAATGGGTCTCTGTCGGCAGGCTCACCGGTGTTTGCCGGTGGAGACCCCTCTGTGTATTTTTACTCCCAGTCGGCAAGCTCACCGGTGTACCGGTGCCTGCTGACGGACCGCGATCTGGGTATTTCTGGGCTCCCGAAACCTCACTTTTTGATATAAAATTCAATCCATATTATTTCTAATGCTCCATAATCATCATAACAAAAATATTACACTAATTAGATCTTGCCAAATATCATTTTTGCATAACAACTAAGATTAACATGCATCGAATCATAATATCAATATGAATCTAGAACTAAACACGGTGTCATAAGAGAATTATACAGCATGATCAACTTACCTGTGGTTTTTTTCTTAGGTTCTGCAACTTCTTCCTCTTCTCCTCATCTTCCCTTCTCCTCTTCTACTCTTATTTCTCTCCACTGTAAGGGGAAAACGGATAGGGTTTAGGATCTAGATCTGAGCTCTCTCACATTTCTTCTTAAGGTCTTCCCAATCTCCCAATCAGTTCTGAAGTTACAGGGAGTGAATGGGAGAGGGAATGGAAACTCCTCCCCAATCTCCTCCCATTTCCATCCCACGTACTCCATGATCTAAAACGCTTGTCCCATGATACTCCAATAAGCATCATAATCACAATAATACCCTTAAATAAGAAATTTTAGTTTTAAAACTCCCCAACCTTACATTAGTTTTCAAAACTATATGATTAAATACCAAAAACATGTACATTAATTTCTATAAATCTTATGACCAATTATAATTAATTATGAATATTCTCTTAGTGGATTTAGGTCAACCTACCTCCCTTAAAATAATTTCTTCCCTGAAATTACGCACCTTAATCCGTGAAATGTTGTGGTAGCGCTCCTGGATCTTCGATTCTAACTCCCACGAGGCTTTGGACTCGTCATGATGACCCCACTGAATCTTCACTAAAGGAATAGTCTTGGTCCTCAAGACTTGCTCCTTCCGGTCAAAAATCCGTATCGACTGCTCTTCATAAGACACATCCTCTCGAAGTTTCAACTGGCTCCAATCCAATACATGTGATGGGTCAGGCTCATACTTCCACAATAATGCCACATGGAATATATTGTGCACGCTGAAAGTTGAGGAGGTAATATGTCCAATGTCAAAGGGTCCAACATAACGTGGAGCTAACTTCCCTTTCCTGCCAACGCGCATCACTCCCTTAATGGGGGAAACCTTCAAGAACACGTGGTCACCAACCGCGAACTCTAGGTCTCCCCACCTCCGGTATGCGTAACTCTTCTCTCTGCTCTGTGCTGAGTTTAGTCTCTCCCGAATCAATTTCACCTTAGTTGTGGTCTCTTAAACAAGATCAAGTGCAAGAACACTGCCCTCTCCTATTTCTGCCTAACAAAATGGTGAACGACAAGGTCTACCGTACAACGCCTCAAACGGAGCCATGCCAATGCTCGAATGATAGCTATTGTTGTAAGAAAACTCCACCAGAGTTAGATTTTCTCCCCAACCGCTACCAAAGTCCATCACACATGCTCGCAACTTGTCCTCTAGCACCTGGTTCACTCTCTCGGTCGGGCCATCATTCTGCGGGTGATAAGCCATACTAAAGTCCAACTGGGTGCCCATGGCTCTCTGCAAACCCTCCTAGAATCTGGATGTGAAAAGAGAACCACGGTTTGATACAATACTCATTGGTACACCATGTTGTAGCACAACTTCTCGAACATACAATCTCACAATCTCCTCAGTTGAAGTGGAAATTCTCACAGGTAAGAAATGAACTGATTTGGTTAGTTAACCAATCCACGATCACCCAAATCGAGTCCATACTACTTTTAGTCTTGGGCAAGCCGACTATGAAGTCCATGGTGATGTGCTCCCACTTCCACTCGGCTATAGGAAAAGACTGTAATAGTCCTGCTGATCTCATATGCTCGACCTTTACCTGCTGGCACATGAGACATCGTGCTACGAATTGAGAAATCTCCCACTTCATTCCCGTCCACCAGAAGTTCACACGCAAGTTACGATACATTTTGGGTGCTCCGAGGGTGTATTGAATACCATGACCTGTGCGACTCCTCCAAGATCTCTCTCACGATCTTCTGATCGTCTGGAACACAAAGACGACCCTGATATCTAATCAGTCCATTTGGGTGCAACACCCACTCTGGCTTCCCATCATTTGCTGCTAGTAACTAAAGGTCATGGTCATTCTTCTGACTAGTCGCAATACGATGCTCCAAAGAAGGCCTGGCAACAAAACTGAAAAGATAACCACTATGCTACTGGTCCATAGACTGCACTCCCAGATCTGTTATAGTCTCCTGAAGTCTACACTCCTGCCGCATCAACTGATAGTGGAGGGTAGATATTTAGTCATTAACAAGATCCAACCATCTCCTCTGGTGCATGTTCAGATCCATTTGCGTAAATTGTATTTCAGACTCTTGTGGCCTGAAAACAGCTCAAACTACTCATTGTACAAATAGTGTCTCCGCAACTTCAGACCAAACACGACTGCAGCCAACTCAAGATCATGAGTAGGATAGTTGTGCTCATGAGTCTTAAGTTGTCACGATGCGTAAGCCACTACACGCCCATCTTGCATAAGCACTGCACCCAAGCCTTGCAAAGATGCATCCATGTAGACCTCCATTTTATGTCCACTGACAGGTATAACTAGAACTGGTGCTGAAGTCAATCTCTTCTTGAATTCCTTGATAGGCAACTCACACTGCTCGTCCCAGATGAATTTCACCTCATTCCTAGTCAAGTGAGTCAACGGTGCTACAATAGTGGAGAATCCATCGATGAATCTCTGATAGTATCCCGCAAGGCCAAGGAAGCTCCTAATCTCAGATGCATTCTTCAATCGCTCCCAACCAAGAACTACCTCCACTTTAGTCGGATCCACAGAGACACCACTCCTGGATACTACGTGACCAAGGAATCTAACCTCGTCCTTCCAGAAATCACATTTTTCTAGTTTTGCATACAGCTGGTGATCAAACAATGTCTGCAACACCACCCTGAGGTGCTCCTCGTGCTCCTCCTTAGATCTCGAGTAAATCAGAATGTCACCCATGAAGATGACGACAAATTGATCTAAGAAAGGTCTAAACACCCTGTGCATCAGGTATTTGAAAGCTGCTGGCGCGTTCGTCAACCCGAATGGCACAACTACGAATTCATAATTCTCATAGCGAGTACGAAAAGCCATCTTCTAAATGTCCTCATCTTGAATCCGCAACTGATGGTAACCTAATCTCAAGTCTATCTTCGAAAAGAAATGGGCTCCTCTCAGCTGGTCAAATAGATCGTCAATCCTTAGCAGTGGCTACTTGTTCTTCATTATTACCCGGTTCAGCTGTCTGTAATCGATGCAAAGGCGAAGTGACCCATCATTCTTCTTCACGAATAAGACTGGCGTGCCCCACGGAGATGTATTCGGTCTGATGAAACAAAGTGCACTCAAACCGTCCAACTGCTCCTTCAACTCGCGTAACTCAGTTAGAGCCATCTGATAAGTCGCTAGTGATATTGGAGAAGTGCCAGGTACTAGCTCAATATTGAAGTATACCTCCCTCCTAGGTGGCTATCCAGGAATCTCTTGGAATACGACTCCGAAATCTCGGACTGTGAAAATATCCTCCAAGGATAATTTCTGCCCCCCATCTGCAGCATACAGGAAGTCTGTCTGATAGGTGTCCTTCTCAGTCCCATGGAATGTCAGATGAAGACCCCCAGAAAGATCGAACACTGCCGAATTCTCGAAGCAATTCACCATGGCATGATAGGCAGAGAGCCAGTCCATACCAAGAATCACCTCAAAGTTTACCATGTCCAATACCACTAGGTCTACCTCAAGATTTAGGTCACCTGCGCTTACTACACAAGCACGACATACTCAGTGTAGAGTAGCGATCCCTCCCACTGGGTTAACCATACCCAACGGATTCTCCAAACTACTCGGTTGCAAACCCAAAAATAACATGTAACTACTAGATATGAAAGAATGAGATGCACCAAAATCGAACAACACACGGGCTGGAATATGAACCACAGCATTAGTCGCTCGGTCATCACCAGGAACCGATGTGTTTGTCATAACATTGGCCTTGCCTTGCTACACTGGTCTAGGCGGAACTAGCCCACTATCCCTCCTTGACATTCTGCAATGGTTTTGGAGTGTCCCTCCTAACCACAGTTATAGCATAGTCTTACGTCACGTCGACGAAATTGCTGATCCTACGAAGGTAGTGGTTGTCACTGTGCATTTCGTGCCACAAGAGTTGCTGCAACCACGGGCAAAGTCCTGGCTGGTCTAGCATCATGCTGCTGACGTCTCTCGGTATTCTTCCTTTGCTGATAAGGCTGGTACTGACATTTGTCGTGCTTGGGTTGATCGCTCTGCGTAGAAGCTCTATCCATGTCTCGCTCGACATGCTGTGTGCACTCCATAACCTCGGTGTATGACCTAAGTCACTGCGGTACAACCTTGGACCGTATGGCTGGTCGCAAGCCCTCCTTGAACTTAGCAGCTTTATCCTCTATCATGTGATGTGCGTACCTCGACATCATCACGAATCTGGCCTCGTACTACGCAACAAAGTGTGAGCCCCTGCTCCAACCGCATAAACTCCAATGCTATCTGCTGGACAAGTAGGTGTCCAAGAACTGAGTCTGGAACTGCTCCCATGTCATAACTGTGTCCAAGTTTCTCTCCACCATATCCCACCAATGCAGTGCCTCACCTTTAAGGATGAAGGTGGCTAGGGACACTCGTTGGTCGTCGGGACACCCCATCATCCAAAACACCCGCTCAACATCAAGTAGCCAATCTTGAGCCTGGTGTGGCTTGCCCAATCCTTCGAACGTAAGTGGAGTCAACTTCTTGAATCTCTCCAACCAAGAAATCGAAGATCCCTAGTCCCTTCTGCGGTTAGCTACAGCCTGACGCTCCATCTGGTCCCGTTGCATAGCGGCCATGTCTCCTAGAATCTGGTAGACATTCGCTAGTTGAGGGTCAGTGTCAGCCCTAGCTCCAGTGGATGAACCCTCTCTTGCAGTAGCCCTTCTCCTTCCATCCATTTACAAACCCAAGGTAAGCATTAAGTCTGCTAAGTTGCTTCATATCCTACTAATTATACATGTATAGCACACAAACATGTTATCAAACAGCACACAATTCCTAATTTGCATTAGTATGTGTAACGACCCAATCCGTTCAAAAGGAAAATAAAATCCCGTCTACATTTTTTTTATTTTTTATTTTATTTATTAATTAATTGATTTATTTATTATTATTATTTAATTTATCCTTTTATTTATTTATGTGCATAATCGTGTCGCACGCATTACATGATGTGCACAAATGCTATTTTATATGTATATGTGAGTGCATGGAGTTAAACTATAGGGGAAGTGCTAATTAAATGAATAAATGGCATTGTAGTAATTAGGAAAGTGGCACTGTCGTCAATAAGTGTGTTGGAGGGAATACGGGTATTGGATTAGAAAAGTGGAATCAAGGGTTGAGATTAGGTGATTATAAAGTAGGGGTTGAGATTAGATGAATAGACCCAAGGGTTAGGATGAATGGAGCAAAACGGTGGGAGCATAGGATGATGACACGTGGCATGGGAGAGAGAGGGAGAAGATATTTTGCTTAGGGCTTGTTTGTTGAGAAAGAAAGAAAGAAGAGAAAAAGAAAGAAAGAAGAGAGAAGAAGAAGAAAAGGATAAGAGGAGGATAGCTTGGACTTCAAAGCCCAGCAAGAATCAAGGTGAGTATGGATTTGCGAACATATTTAAGCTTCTCGAGATCTAACTCGATTGATGATTTATTTATATATTTATTTGTGAGAATTCTTAGTTGGATGTGTAAAATGTATTGATGTTTTGATTGTTATGTTTTTGACTTGTATATGATATACGTTGAATAGAACTAGGTATATAATGACCTAATGTAGAAACCCCTTGGAAAGCCCTAAATTTTGGCCTGTTCGGACCCTTCGAGGCATGAGTCGGCTCGCCGAAGAGGTCGCCGAACCACTTTTCTGGGCTGTAGGCGCACCTTTGGTGCGCCGAACAAGTCGCCGACCATGAACAGCTTACCGAACTCATCTTCGGTGCGCAGAACACGTCGCAGACCATGAACAGTACACTGAACTTATCTTCGGTGCGCCGAAGTGGCCGCCGAAGCAAAATGTCACTTTCTGTAATGTGCGCCGAACCACAGACCAGTACGCCGAGAGGCTGCCGAACTCCTCGGTGCGCCGAACATCCCGCCGAAGACATTTGCCACTTTCTATAAAGTACGCCGAACCACAGGTGGGTTCGCCGAAGAGCTCGCTGAAAACCATCTTCAGTGCGCCGAACAGATCACCGAAGCACAAATGTTTACTTTAGGACCTAGACTTCATTGAATAGCTAGTTTACACATAGTGTACAAAGATTATAATCTTATCATGTATACCTGCACCTG